>PVHT020000077.1:1369461-1453543 GCA_004024745.2 Catagonus wagneri | reverse complement strand
GAGCTGTGGTGTAGGTTGCAGACGCGGCTCGGATCCCGTGTTGCTGTGGCTGTGGTGTAGGCCGGCGGCTACAGCTCCTGTTAGACCCCTAGCCTGGGAACCTCCATATGCCGCGGGTGTGGCTCTAGATAAGGCAAAAAGACAAAAAAAAAATGAAAGAGCCCTTTCTCCTCTGCCCTGAGCCCTGAAGATGATGAGTCGTGTGTGTGTGTGGAGGGGGGGACAGGGAAGGAAAGGGCAAAAATACACCCCACCCAGATATGTGACCAGCACAGCACATCTGAGGGATCGAATTTCCAGAAGGGCAGCGGTTGGGACCAAAATCTCTAAGAAAAATTTCCTTGTGAGATGAGCCGGGACAGTCATGAAAATAAGGTTAGAAACATGGATTTTATGAATCTAGCTGATTCTCACACCAGCCCTATGAAGGAGGTACCATTCGAATCTTCATGCCATAAATGGGAAAAGGTGAGCAAAAACGAGTTAAGAAACTCACCCAAGGTCCTGCATCTGGTGAGGGGAGCGCCCAGCTCATCGGAGCCCAGCTGGTGGGGGCCCTCAGCCTGTGCGTTTCTGCACCTCCGTGGGCGCGGCAGAGACAGTGGCAGCACATGTGACCCCAGGATCCAGGGCCTGGAATGTTCCCCGAGCTCACTCTCCTGTCCTGCCTCTTCAATTCTATTCTCTCTTCTCCTTTCTACCTGTGCAAAAAAATCACTTTGCTGTACACCTGAAATTAACACAACTTTGTAGATCAACTATACTTCAATTTAAAAAAACAAAGAGAAGGTGTGAGTGTCCCCAAAGTGGACCAAGCAGAAGGAAGGACAAGAGAAGTGCTGCATCGGAGTAGAAAGAGCTGGCCAAGCACCGTCGTCACTGTTGACTGCCCCAGGCCCAAGAAGGTTCTCTGTGCACAGAGAAGTTGTTTCGGCGACTGAGGAAAACCAGCCCTGGGAGCAATTCTCGCTGGCTTTTTGCACAGCAAACCCAGGGCCCCCATCCGAGCTTCGGGGAAATTTTCATTTGCCAGCTTCTGTCTCCCATTGTCGTTCCCAGTACATCGGAGCGAGGATGTTATCCTTTGAGCTGTTTCTTAACTCTGTTTCTTTTTTTTCCCCTTCTGGGAAGATTTCCTGCATAAACGATCTCTCGAAAGTTCATTTCCAGGGGCTTGTTTTTCTTTAAAAAAAAAAAAAAAGAGTACAGATTTTTCTCTGCAGACTTAACGTCTGAAACACACCCAGTTCCTGAGGCCGCATAGTTTCCTCTGTACGTTTCTCCTTGTGGGTTTTAGTCCAAATGGAGTCAGTGCTGCCACCGCCAGACAGGGCTCTTTCCGTGCCCATCTGAGAGGCCAGGGGCGTTTCCACAGGTTACAAACAGAGAAAAAGCACGACCTCCATCCGAGGCCTTGCCAAAGCTCTCTCTCCTTTTGTAAATGAATGATGTTTTTACAGGTTCGCTTTCATGGGAAAGACTGTGTTGGATTTTCTGCTGCAGATCCAGAAACCTCGGAACGTCCTGCATTATCATCAGATAAAGCTCTAGACAGCCCCCACTCGACAGTCCCTGTCTACTGACGGATGTCTGTCACTTAGGCTCTTGGCCGGCAGAGCCGGGCGCCCTGGTGTCGGCAAGAAAGTGAACCTGGAATATGGAGCGTATCAGACTTAAAGGGGGAGGCTGGCAGGAATGAGCTCTTTATTTGCTTAAGGCACCTGATATTCATAAATGAAATGAAAGCTGCACAGTATTTAAAACAACAAAACAAATTGCAACATGCCCATCTAGGCAATGAAACATGAAGAAAATCCAGAAGTTGACAATAAATGAACTGAATAAATCAGTCATTCCGATTCCCATTTGGTAAGCTATTCATGGGACTGGAGCGTTGAAGATCTCCACGAGTTTTTCCTCCTTGCGTGGAACTCTTAATTCCTTTGTTTTGGGACTGAAAATTGCAGCAGGGGCCGGCCTCTCCAACACAACCGGGTCTGAGGCAAATCGTGCTTCCTGCTAAAAAAATGTCGAGCCTCCCGCGTGTAAAGGCCCATATTCACAAAAATAACAGTAACATTTGTTGTATGGGCTTCGGGTGCTGGACTAAGTTTTTACATAAATTATCTCATTTAATCCTCATGAAGCCTCATTATAGATTATGATTTCCATTCTGTGTACAGGAAAACGGGGACCCCCAGAGGCCCAGGAGCTCACCGGAGGTGACACAGTTAGGAGCTAGTGACAGGGGAATTCAATTCCAGTCTGGCAATTGACTCCATATCCTGTGCTCTCATTTCCTAAGATTATTTTGTGGGTGGTGTTTTTTGGGGCTTTTTTGTCTTTGAGGGCTGCACCTGCGGCATATGGAGGTTCCCAGGCTAGGAGTCTAATTGGAGCTGCAGCTGCCAGCCTAAGCCACAGCCACAGCAACGCAGGATCCAAGCCGCGTCTGCAACCTACACCACAGCTCACGGCAACGCTGGATCCTTAACCCACTGAGCAAGGCCAGGGATCGAACCTACAACCTCATGGTTCCTAGTTGGATTCGTTTCCGCTGAGCCATGAAGGGAACTCCTAATGTAAAATTGTTAACGAAATCTTAGCATTTTATCAAAGCTCGGGATTTTTGTCTTAAAAAGACCAACACGAGTAAACACTACCTCTTAAGGCCCACATCTCCCACAGGTGAAGCCAGCACGTCTCTGCAACAGAAGCTCCTGAGTGTCTCAGAATCTTCAGATTTTTGGGGTGAAGATGGGACCCAGCAGAAGGCAGAGGGCATACGGACAGAGGAAGGAGGGGTCAGAGGTCAGGGAAAAAACACGAAGCGCCCCCGGCCGGTCCCGACTTCCCTCTGGCCCTGCCCCGCAGCCTCAGTGGCACTGCCATGACCTCCCTGCTTTCTTTCCTTGTTGAAGACAGAGAGGTGGGCGAGAAGGGACCAGAAAGAGAGATGGGAGTGAAAGATATATTAAGGAAAGGGTGAAGGGAAACTGCCAGGAAAAGAGAAGGCTTTAAATGGTCTTTGCATCGCTCAGAAGGTGAGAAAGTGAAATAAAATCATTCACTCTTAGCAATTTCAAGCAATAGCTTTATAATATTTGCTTGAAGAGAAAAGAGGCAGAAGAAAATGAATGGACTGGGTTTCTCCCCACGGGATGTGTGGACCTCAGAGAAATCCGTAAACCTGAAAGCTTTGCAGATTACTTAGTTTCTGTGATTTTTTTTCTGGGGAACAGTTCTGGAGCTCTCATCAGGCCTCTCAAGGATTTCCCAATCCTGCAGATGAGGGTAGAGATATGTTAGAAGCTGTAGCTTTAAAATTCTCACTTGGCAGGAGATTGTGTATCTTTCCCCAGGGTTCTTCCCCCCAAAGGATAAAATAGTGACTTTATCAGACTTTCCAGAAACCCAGATGTTATATAGAGTCCTTTCCAGGCAAACACCCATAGCCTTTAACCATTCCTCTTATGATAAGGTTTCAAGTTTTCTCACCATCCCCCAGTTGCTTCTAAGTATGCACTGGGCCATCAATTTCTCTCTTAGCACATGGCGTCCACAAAGCAAGCATTGTTCTCCTGGGTGAGTCTGACCAGCATAGAGAAAAAGAGAATTACCAGCCCTATTTTGGACACCGTGTTTCTGCCATTGCAACCTGGGATCCCATGAACTTTCGCAATAGGTACACAGCCCTCTTGGCTTGCATCAAGTCTTTATGACAAGGAAAATTTCTAAATCTTTCTGTACATGTTACCTCTGAACTCCATCACTTTTCATTTCTCTGCTGCTTAAAACAGCTGATTTTTGAGAAGACTAAAGGGCAAAAAGTTATGTTTATCTCTTGAAAATGTTATCTTGTTGGCTTCAGTCATTGTTATCTGATGCTGATGTAGATTGACCAATGAGTCAATGGCCTTAGAGTAGAAAGCGATCAACCACTTGTCAGTCTGGCTCTGACAGCAGCCAGCCCGCATTACTCCATCGTGGTGGTTTGAATATCACAAAATTCTTTTTAAGGAACTTGCTGCCACTTGCTCTTCTTTTTACGTGTAAATAGCTTTCTTAGACATTCGCAATTTGCCCCGTGGAGACTGTTGCCGAGACACAGATTTTGGCTTGAGTTAAAGCTGTTTGGGAAAGAAATTGATGCTCCAGATGGTCGTGGGCTTCTTGTCATTGAAAATTTTCTCATGTCTGGCTGGTCATGGATGAGAAATAAAATAGGCAAGATGCAGGTGTCATACAGAGTATTGAATTCTGCGAGCTCGATGATGACTCATGATTCCAGCACTTTTTGACTATAGGTGACTTCTGGTGACTATGAATAAGTGCAGTGGCAGCTTCAGGTACAGCTTGAGTCAGAGCTCAGCGATGGCATGACCCCGTCTGCTGGCCCTGTTTCGTGTGTCGGTTTCTCCCGCAGGCTGTCTCCTCTGACTGCAGGCCGAGGGCCACGGCATCGCACTGGGCCTGCGCACTCCTGCGGCCAAGCCCAGAGGAGAAGACAGTGTCTGTGTTCCAGCATCCTCAGCAAACGGCTGAAGGCTGGCACTGATGACATTGCGCTGAATCAAAAGTCCACCCTACAGCTGTTGCCCAGACTCGGCCTCTGTCCACCAGTGCTGAAGAGAAACACAGAGACAGAGTTTTGGGCGAAGGAGAAAAACAAAAACTTTATTGCTTTGCCAGGCAAAGGGAGCTATGGCAGGCTAATGCCCTAAAGACCGCCCTCCTTTGGGAGAGAATAGCAAGTGGGTCTATAGTTTGGGAGAAGAAGACAGAGCCACAGATAAGGGTCAGGTTAGATGCAAGCTTTCGTTCTTCTCCAAAGTTGGTGTTTAGTGGCCCCAGGACTGGTTCTGGTTGTCTTCCTCTCTCACTTTCATTTGTTGGGAGTTTTAGTTCTGCAGAAGGGTTCAAAGATACTGTTACGGCAGGAGTTCCCATCATGGCGCAGCGGAAATGAATCCGACTTAGGAACCATGAGGTTGCAGGTTCGATCCCTGGCCTTGCTCAGTGAGTTACGGATCCGGTGTTGCTGTAGGTCATAGACTTGGCTTGGATCTGGCGTTGCGGTGGCTCAGGCGTAGGTGGCTACAGCTCTGATTTGACCCCTAGCCTGAGGGTCTCCACATGCCACGGGTGCAGCCCTGAAACGACCAAAAAAAAAAAAAAAAAAAAAGCTATTGTTATGTATCTTCCTTGAGGAGGAACCAGGACCTGCTGCAAGCCTGCACGGATGTTTCTTGACGGCTCCTCCCCGTCTCCACATCCCCTCCCTTCCCTGATTAGCAACTTTTGGAACCTGTCCCCTGGAACGCAGGGACGGTCCTGAAGGCTGAAGCTCATTCCCTAAAAATAAGAAACGGGGACGCAGAAAGGCTTGTGTGCCCAGGTGCCCCACAGAGTCCTGCTTGGTTTCACAACTATCCCTGCAGCCAAAAAGATGAGACATATTGCTGTGGCCCTCTGCCACTGCCAAGCAAACCACCCCAAAACCTGGGGACAACAAGCACCTTACTGTTTGTGGTTTCAGAATTTGAGTAAATTCAATCAGGTGACTCTAGCTTGGGGCCCCTCAGAGATTTGCATTCAGATAGTGCTGGCAGCTGGAACAGTGGGGAGGGCTGCTGTGCTGGCAGCTGGCTCTCTAGACCGTCTCTCCAGCTGGGCCAGTTTGGGCTTCCCTGCAGCGTGGAGGTCTCAGAACAGTCAGACCGCTCAAAGGACAGTGTCCCCGGAGAACAACAGTGCATGTGTGTTTAGCATTTGTTGACTAAAAAAATGCACAGCCTGAAAGTTGAAAGTTAAGTTTGATTTGGGGTGAAATTAGGACTTAAGCCCAGGAGACAGCATTTCTGGGAGCCCCTAACTGCCCCGAGGGCGTGAGGGGGGAGCCGGGATGTAGTTTTTGCAACAGAGAGAAGGCAGTAGGAACAAAAGGTTTACAGGTAACCAGATTTACAGAAAACCCAAAGGTGTGAAGGTCTGGGCTTCCTGCAATCACTCCTCTGATAGGCACCCCAGCCGGGGGCCAGTTTTCTTTGTTTCTTCCCTGAGCTCCCTCAGGGCTCACTGGCCCACCCTTGGGAGTGGCTATTCTCACAGCTGAACTTGACATCTTTTGTCCACTTAACTGCAGCCCAGGAAGCAGTATTTAGATAGCTCTGAAATACTGCCCCAAAGAGGAACGGGCGAATATTGAGATAAAAGTCCTAAAGGCGAAGGGGGAGGGGCCTGCAGCCAGGCACACATTTTACAGAACTTGGCTGCTGGTCTCCTGACTGCTTGCAGGCATCGGTCATCACTGAAGGAGTTGAGTGTTTTTCTAGATGTGAGGAAACGCAAGGATTAGGCTACTAAGATCTTCTCCTAAAAATATCTAAGGATCGGAGGACCTGTTCTTCCAGTTTTGCCAGAGCCCAGAGGGCCTCGTTGCTGGTCTCGGCCTTGACCTCCTCTCAGGGGCTGCTGCTGGTCCGGGGCTCACGTTTTATTCCACGTAGAGGCTGAAGGCAAGTGACCAACTTCAGTTCACACATCGTTATCATCTAACCGTGGAAGTCACATGGCGTGGCTTGCCCCTGTGCTATGCATGAAACAGAAGAACCCACCCAGATTCAAGAGGACAATACCTGGGTGCTACCTTTTGATGAAAGAGCAGCAAAGTACCAGCAGAACATCTGCAAGCACAACCATCTTTAGAAAATACACCCCTCCACCTATTCTGATGGGCTTAAGCCAATCGAAACCTAGTCCTGAGCTGAGAACCCCAGAGCTGATGCGTCCCCAAAGAAAACCTGGGTGCCATTGATGGAGAGCAGAGGCAGGGAGGGAAGAAGGGAGGCCACTGTTTCTCCCCAATTTGATGTTTTAATATGTATTCTAGAATTACTTTATCATACAACAAATTTTACAGACAAGCTATTTTTTTGCCAAGACTAAACACAAAATTTTAACTTAAAAAGAAAACAGAGTCCCACTGTGGCTCAGCGGTTAATGAACCCGACTAGTGTCCCTGAGGACACAGGTTTGATCCCTGGCCTTGCTCAGTGAGTTAAGGATCCAGCGTTGCTGTGGCTGTGGTGTAGGCCAACAGCTGCAGCTCTGATTGGACCCCTAGTCTGGAACCTCCATATGCCTCAGGCGAGGCCCTAAAAAGACAAAAGACAAAAAATAAAAAGATAAATAAAATAAAATAATAAAATACAAAAAGAAAACATTCATTGTGGCTCAGCAGGTTAAGCTTACCCAACGTTGTCTCTCTCAGGATATGGGTTCGATCCCTGGCCTCGCTCGGTGGGTTAAGGATCCAGAATTGCTACAAGTTTCAGCATAGGTCACAGATGTGGCTCGGAGCCAGCATTGAGTGGATGTGGCATAGTCCTCAGCTGCAGCTCAGATTTGACCCCTAGCCTGGAAACTTCCATATCCCTCAGGTGTGGCCATAAAAATAAAACATAATAAAAACAATAAAAAGAAAACATTATTAAATTATACCTCATTAATTTAACTAAGTTCACCAGCTGAGAAGTAATCTGACATGTTAGGCTGAGCCTTTTTTGGTCCTGGTTATAAACAGACTAATGGATTAACAAAGGCGAGAGCTGAAAAACGATTTTTTAGAGGCACTTTTAATAGTACTGAAGAACAAGGTGCTAATTACAAATATTTCCTTTTTTTTTGTCTTTTGTCATTTTAGGGTTGCACCCGCAGCATATGGAGGTTCCCAGGCTAGGGGTCTAACAGGAGCTGTAGCCGCCGGCTTTCGCCACAGCCACAGCAACGTGGGATCGGAGCCGCGTCTGCAACCTACACCACAGCTCATGGCAATGCCGGGCCCTTAACCCACTGAGTGAGGCCAGGGATCGAACCCACAACCTCATGGTTCCTAGTTGGATTCGTTTCCGCTGAGCCACGACGGGAATTCCACTACAAACATTTCTGAGAATCTGTTCATTCAGCAGTTTTGAGATTATAAGAGTTCTTTCCCATCTTCATCCTGTTATATTATTCAATTCCAGTGAAAATTTGGCAAATACAGGCAAAACGTATAGAAAATAAAGGTTTATTTCTTTTCAAATCATCCACTAACACTGTTTTTCTGCTTTCATCAAAGGGTCACTGACCTTGTCCTAATTAGAGTCAGGCTTTACATTGTTTTATCATCAGGGGAAATGACTACCAAAAGGAAGATGAAATTTATTATTACAAATTCACGCTCGAGAGATAAAAACCATCGTGTAAGAGCACAATTGTTATTTCAAAGATTTCCTTTCCTTCTCCCAGACTGGCTGATAGCTTGATTGGAACAGTCCCGCTCTGAAGCTTTCTTCTCTTTCCAAATAAATGCGTTGGAAAGTTTATTGAAATGAAAGCCCTCTGCCCGCTCCCTCCGAGGGTTGGCCAGCTTCCGTTAATCACCTGCGGGCGGCTGCGGATGCTAAGTGGGGGTTTCTCTGGAAAATCTGCAGCCTGCCAGGACCCAGGACAGGGCTGTGCCGGGCTCCCCTCTGTCTCCACTCCCCGACCCTGCGGCCCGCTGTCAGCAGCATGATGCTGGAGCGTCCGAAGGGCCTGTTCCACGGCCCTGCTGTTTGGCGGTGGCTCAGAGAGATTTGAGTTAAGGTTTCTCCACTCAGACGCCTGCTGTGCCAACGACTTGACAAAGGAACCAGCTAAGAAGTTCAGTGTTCAGACAACGGTCCATTGTTGGGCTGCATTAATTCCAACAGCAGGCGCCTGATATTTTTTTAAGCCATATTGACTAGTTGGCCTTCTTTTTTTTTTAAACATTATGTAGAATGTTGGGAGAGACGCAACAACCTACTGTCCATGTTTAATGTCTTGCTGGAAACACTTGCTCTTGAACGTGCGGTGTCTTGGCCTACGAGCAGCATCTTACGAGCTTTCACCAACACAGCCGGTGCCCCCCTCCAGCCCCCTGGCAGAAGAAGAGGCCTTGGGGCTAAGCCCTGCTCGCTGCCCAGCATCCTGAGAGAGGCTGGCTTTGTCCTCCATGCCCACCATGAGCTCCGCACCCCTGGATGTGCACAGAGCCCTCGGCTGCCCTCAGGGACGCTCTGTCCCGTCCGCTCCCTTTCTCTCCCCTCCTCTGGCCTCCCCCACCACCTAAGGGTCCCCTGGCCCTCCATCGCCCCTGCGTGACTGCGACACACACTGATGAAAATGCGGACGCAGCCCTCACTGGTGCACCAGCAGCGTGCGTGCTCCCATGAGCCTTTCAGGACAGGACGCGGCAGAGCAGAGTGGCTGCCTTGCCGAGGGCAGCTCAGCCCCCAGGTCCCCATCCTGCATCTGCCCCCCGGAGGCTCTTAACATCTCTGTAGACTCTACACCAGTGCTTACAGAGTGCAACAAATCCAAGGCCGTGCTTGGACTTCACGGCGCCCTTGGGAGACTGGCGAGATCGAGGCCATTTCTCTTAACCTCAGCAAGGCTAAGTGATTTGCCCCGAGGTAACCAGCTAGGAAATGGCAGGGAGGGGCCTCGAACCCAGGGCCCTGCCTTAGGCCAGAACGAGTCTCAGATCCGAGGGTTTTACCCACCGTATTTTAAGGGCCACCTTTGCTCCTCAGGAAGGAAGTCATAGACGGTGTCTCATAAATCTTCACCCCAGAGCAACGTGCAAGTTTAATCGAATGAAATACGGCCGAGGCCGTGTGCATAAGGGGAGGGATGCTGTTCGTGGAATGAGATGACCCGGCCTCTGCTTTGAGCCCTGCTGCGGGCAGAATGGTGAGCTCAGCCAACGAGTCATTCGTTCATGCGTGTATTCATTCAACAGGCAGCGTTTGAACGTCTTCCAAGTGTCAGGCCGCGTACCAGCCTCTGAGGAAACAGGAGGCCCACACGTGATCGGGTGGCCCCGATCTAGAGCCCAGGGCAGACAGATGATGCAGTGTGGCCAGAGCACCTGAAGAGTGCCCTACCCTTCTGCAAATGAAGTGGATCCGGTGACCTCCAGGGCCTCTTTCCGGTCCTCTCCTCCTTCGGTTCCCTTAATCACTCAGCCTCTCAAAATGTTCATGATTCCGCGGGGATGAAAAACACAGAAAATCAAACTTCACCAAAAAACCCAGATATTTCTCCTAGGCTTCTCAATCAAAATGCCAGGGTTTACAGTTCATCCTTTCTCTAGCTCCCTGCTCCACACGATGAAGAAGACTGATACAAGACAGGAAAAAGGCTCAAAGTCAGACAGCAGAAGCCACTGGGGCTCAAATGGCCAGTTGCAGGCATGATCTCCCAGGCTTGGAAATCTGCCACGTGACAGTAGCTGCCCTCGGGCGCAGGATCACGTCTTCTCCACGCTCGCCCCTCGGCGCCCCGGCACCGGCCGAGACTTTGTCTTCCTGCTGCATCTCCCTGGACGGAAAGAATCATCGCCGTGATCAGGCTCCAGATCCCCCCTCCCGCCCTCGCATGCACATCCGCTGCCATGGGGCGGCAAACACCTCCTCTTTATCCTCATATCACCAAACAAGGCGCAGACAGATGGACTAACATCCGCGGTGCTCCAGGGACGGTACCATACAGGGTGAGAGTTTTCCTGAGTCCCCGCCCTGTTACACACGCCTCTTTCGTCTTCTGTCTTCCTTCCTGGGCAGGACGTGGCTCCTCTGATGGAAGGCAGGATGGCTGCATCCTGTATCCTTTTTAAGATTCTACATGTAAGTGATATCATATGATGTTTGTCTTTCACTGGCTAACTTCACTTAACTACGATAATCTCTAAATCCATCCATGTTGCCGCAAATGGTGTCATTTCAATCTTTTTTTATGGATGACTAATATTCCATTATATATACACACATATATATGGAATATATATAATATTATATATGTAATATTCCATTATATATTCCATTTATATATATAATGGAATATATAATAATGAGTAGTATTCAATTATATATATAATATATTATATATTATTATATTAAACATATTAATAATATGTTTATATATTATATATATATAGCTACTATAATATTCCTTTGACGTCAAGCTTTACCCCTGTCGTAATTAATACTCATTACTCTAACACTGGTGGTGGCGGTTTACAGTTGAGTAGACACGGATTCCTAGGAGCCCTTCCTGAGAACATGTTTTCATGGGGGACAAAAAAGCAAAGAGCGGAAGCAGGTTGGGAGCCTGCTGCGGGGCCGGCAGACAGATGTGCAGCAGAGAGGAGGCCTCGGCGGGCCTGGGAGGGGCAGGGGCTGGGAGATAAACAGGATGGGCCTTTCACCAAAGGTCTTTCTTAGCAAGCGTCTCACTGGATTTAAGGACCGGCCTAATGAGCTCGTGATCATACAGAAGTGAGAGAAGCGCTCTTTTCCAGGATGGTCCCTTTTTTTTCCCCCTTAACCTTGGCCAGAAACGCACAAGAAGAAGATTTTGGCCAGAAATAAATGACTCTGCACGGGTTCTCCTCTCTCTAGAAAGAAGTCAAAGGACTGTGCCTGCTGAGCAGTGTCTGGGTCTCAACTTCAAAGGCAAGATGAAGCGAATGGGCGGGGCTGCCCCCAGGACCCCCCAGGGAAAGCGGGAGGGGAGAGGAAGAAGCAGGGGTTCGGCCCGGGAGGCAGGGGTGGGGGTGGGGGTCACAGAACCCAGGAGCCACGGAGGAACGTGACAGCAGAGTTGAATTTTGATAGGAAAAAGCAAATTGTAGTCCAAGACATGTATCGGGTCCAGAAAATGGAACAAGCCATGAGAAGCTGCAGACCAACCCCGGAGGTCCTGGGAGAGGCAGTCCTGGAAGAGATGGTCCCGTCATGACGACCCCGGGGCCGGGCAGCTGGCGCCAGACCTCTGCCCAGCACTTCCAGCAGAGCAATGACCTCAATCTTCTGGCAGCTCCTCCAGGCCCAGACATGCCACCTTGCTCTTACAGGTCAGAAACCTGAGAGGCTAAAGACTTGCCTGCAGCCGCATTGCTGGTTAGTGCAAAGCCGAGCTCTTGCTGCAAAAGCCAGGAGAGAACGCTTGCATTACAAACGAGGACACACGATTTATTGCTCTTAGGAAAACATTATCAAAGGATTATGATTCTGTCTTTTCCAGAGATTGAGAATGCTTGCTCCGGAGCCAACCTGTAAAGTGTCCAATCGGAGCCGGCAGATCTGGAAAAGTCCTCCTGCGGGCAATCCATTCACGAGAAGCACACAGGAGCCAGAGCTGCTCACCCGGGAGAGGCGTCCACGGCTGGATCCTGCTCACCAGGCCTGTGGCCTCAAGGAAAAAAAAAGCCTCCGTGGGCCCAGCTTTGGAAGTGAAAAAAACACTGCTTTTTCTGTTGGCCAAAGCAGGTCAAACGGCCACCCTCATCTGGAGGAGGGAGGCAAGGGGCTCGGCCTCCAGACGACGGGAGAAGCAGAGGCACTTTTCAAAAGGGCATAAGGATGGCCAGGATTTGGGGGCCCACCTTTGGAAATAAGCATCCACAGAACCCCAAACCCACGCATTTTGTGCAACAACAAGCGCCCAGCGCTTTATGGCTGCAGGTGTCCTTCTGTGTCATCCAAGACCGCTTGCACTGAAGGCAGGGGTACAGGGCAAGAGGTGACCCCTCCGCGCCAGTTAGCTCACGGGCTGGGGGCCGCTGAGGGCCCAAACCCAAGCAGAAAGGAACAGGCGCCAGTGAGTCAGACCCGGCCCCGCTGCTCAGAGACTGCTGCCTCCTGAGGGGAGGGGGCCTGTGTTCAGAAGAGCTGAGTAATGTCCCCTCTGGAGACACTGAGGACTTTTGAAAGCAGGAAGCACAAGGGTTGTCACTTCATCTGGGTCATTTTCCTAGGCGTTCTGACACACCCGGCTACTCAGAGGCCTTAGAAATAATATTTAAGCTGGAAAGTTATTAAAGCCATCTTTTTTTTTTTTTTTGTCTTTTTGCTTTTTCTAGGGCTGCACTCACGGCATATGGAGGTTCCCAGGCTAGGAGTCGAATCGGAGCTGTAGCCACTGGTCTACACCACAGCCACAGCAACGCAGGATCCCAGCCGCGTCTGCAACCTACATCACAGCTCACGGCAACGCCGGATCCTTAACCCACTGAGCAAGGCCAGGGATCGAACCCACAACCTCATGGTTCCTAGTTGGCTTCGTTAACCACTGCGCCACGACAGGAACTCCCTAAATCCATCATGTTTTTTAATGTAAAGATTAAAAAAAAAAAAAAAAAACCTTCTCCACCTCGAAGGCTGGAAGCTGAGCCAGAACCATCCGGAGCAGAGCAGCCAGCAGCGGCAGGAGACGGTAGGGTGCGTTCGGTTGATCAAAGTCAGATGCCGAAACCCAAACACAGAGAAAGTCAGAGGAATCCCGCTGGCCTTGAGAGTGTCAGGGGGCAGGAGCCAGGCCAGGGATGACAAGGTCCCCAGGGCTAAACCCCGCCACGGCTGACAGCACTGAGATGGCCCCACACACACAACGCAGGGGGCAGGGTGCTCCCAGCACCCTTTTTCTGCCGCTGGCATAAGCCTGTCGGACGATGAAAACACAGTTGCCCCCTTCAACCTGCCTGCCCCTTGGCCGGGGAGCCATGAGCCCCACTCGCAAGGCTGGTACTGAGGCGGCCATCGGTGATCCAGCTCCCTCCTGGGCCGGAAACTCCCAGAAACATGGAGCTGTTGCGCACAGCCCAGAAGAGAGGATAGAAACAGACATTTCTAGCTGAAACCCCAAGACTACGGAGAAGTGCACCTTTTCTCGACCAGCAGTTTTTAACTTCTTTTGCACTTGGGAACTTGTTTTCTCACGCAGGTGCGTGACGCCCTCTCTTCTCCCTGGTTCTTGCAGGTGGTAAATTGTACCTGGAGGTTCAGGCCTCCGCTGCCTGAGGGGCCCATCGCTGGGCTGCGGCCAAAAAAATGCAATAAATAAACCAGCGGCAGCTCCAGATGTGTGGAGACCAGGCGGCGAGGAGGGAGGATGAGAGCCCAGAGCCACCGGGCATGACCATCTCATCCGCTGCTGACGGCTGTTACCAAGGGGCTTCCTGATTCGCAGCTGGCGCACGTTCTGTTAGGAAGGTGGCTTTGCCAAAGCCTCACTCCGGATGCTGCGTGAAGCCTCGGGGGCGGGGCGCGCTGGGAAGGAAGGGGGGCGGTATTTTAAAGTTCTACCTACACTTTCTGTAACGGCTGCCTGCCGCTGCCGAGATGTGTTCACACCTATTCCTTGCACCTGGACAGATCGGAATTAAATGTTCAATTCACAAAGAAATAAACAATGAGTCTTTCTTTATGGGCCGTTTATCCCGCCTGTTTTGTCTCCTCCCTGATCCCCTCCCCCTTGTCCCCTGACTCCATTTGCTTCACATATCTTCTGGATTTCACACCCCCCATTTTTGTCTTTTTTTAGGGCCGCACTGTGGCATATGGAGGTTCCCAGGCTAGGGGTCTATGCCACAGCCACAGAGACACCTGATCTGAGCCGCAGCTGTGACCTACACCACAGCTCAGGGCAATGCCGGATCCTTAACCCACTGAGTGAGGCCAGGGATCAAACCCACAACCTCGTGGTTCCTAGTCGGATTTGTTAACCACTGAGCCACGATGGGAAGTCCTGCCCCTTTTTAATCTTGAATTACTCTCAAACTACAAATGAACTCTCTCTCCTCTTTTTTTAAATTTTTTTATTTTTTTGCTTTTTAGGGCCGCACCTGCGGCATATGGAAGTTCCCAGGCTAGGGGTCGAATCAGAGCTGCCACTGCGGGCCTGTGCCACAGCACAGTAACTCCAGATCCAAGCCACATCTCCAACCTGCACCAAAACTTGCTGCAATGCCAGATTCTTAATCCACTGAGCAAAGCCAGGGATCAAACCCGCATCCTCACAGATAATAGTTGGGTTCCTAACCCGCTGAGCTGCAACAGGAACTCTACAAATGAACTCTTTTAAGGATAACATAGGCAGGTATTTCTTTCTTCATGAAACTTCAAGCCTTGTGCCCAGCAGCCGCTGACTTAAGACTCCAGAGGCTGGTGAGGGCTCCTGAGCTTCGAAAGCAGCTTAAGGCAGCACTTAGAATCGTCCCCATCGGATACTTTCCAGCACCAAAATCGGCTGCCTCTCCTAGGACGGTCAAGTTGCAGGCATGAGTCATGAGCCAAGATTCCGTCCTAACTCATGCTGCTCTCACTGGGACATTCCTGGACCCAACCTTCTAACGGGAAAGTGCTTTTCCAGTGTCACCTGTGTCTGACCACATGGACAAGCCGAGCTGGGAAAACTGAGGGACCCGAAAGATTATCTGTGTTTTAAAAAATGCTCCCCCAGATAGCTTCAAAGCTTTCTTCTCGAGCACCTCAGCAGCCTTGACGAGGCACAGATGATGAAGGTTATCTCTGACACATTTAAAGTCGGGCTGGGGGTGAAGTTCACTGATGACGCCCCTCCCAGACGCTCACCACGCCCCCAGCTGGAAATCCCCCCTCCCACAGAGCGTCAGATAAAACATCAAACACACACAAGCTCCTCCAGGCCGGTGCCAGTGCCGGTGCAGGACTCTTGAGGACAAAGGTCCCTGAACGCCCTTCTCCAGCCACCCTCCTGTCCCCTGGGATGGTGGAGGGGCACCCCAACTACATCCTGCAGGCCCTGGTCACACACGGCGTCCATGCTGCCCGGGGGAAGTCACAGAGACGTCTTATGAAATAGGGACCTTGGGGGGACCACAAAAGAGCTTCCTGTAGGAAGTCTCGAGTGAGAATTCTCTGCTGTTCCTGGGATGATACGAATGGAGGCCTGAGCGTCATGCTCAGGGGGCAGTGACAGCCCCTGTGCCCAGACCCAGAGCAGCACCCCCGGGGGGGCACCATGCACCAACACCCCTGGAGCCCTTGCAGCTAGACGTGGACACCTAGACGTGGACACCTAGACGTGGACACCTAGACGTGGACAAGGGAGCTCTGGGAATTCAGGGCTGGCGCCTTGGAAGCTAAACTTTTTTTTTTTTTTGCTCTTTAGGGCCATAACCACAGAATATGGAGGTTCCCAGGCTAGGGGCCGAATGGAAGCTGCAGCCACCAGCCTCTTCCACAGCCACAGCAACACCAGATCCGAGCCTCATCCGCGACCTACACCACAGCTCTCAGCAACGCCAGATCCTTAACCCACTGAGCGAGGCCAGGGATCGAACCCACATCCTCAGGGATACTAGTCAGGTTTGTTACTGCTGAGCCGCAGTGGGAACTCCTTTTTTTTTTTTTTTAATTACCACAGCTTTCTAAGGCCAGAGGACTTCCTGAGCTTTCCCTCCCTGCCCCCATCACCTCCTTGGCTCTGATACTGAGGGAGCTTCTTCATGACGCTGGGATCTGGGGCAGCTTTACAGCACGGCCCCATCTGCCATGACATTCACTCCACCGGAGGCAAGGCCCTTCTCCCCTGGACCCTGGAGGGGTCATGACTGCTCTGACCTGTAGGAGACGGTGGAAACGGCTCTCTGTGGCCTCCAGGGCAGGTAGAAAAGGACCAGAACACTCATTCTCGGGGCCCTCAGTCTCCAGGCCAGAAGTCTGGTGTGACCCTGGGGCCACGTGCTGGGAGGAAGCTCAAGCCACATGAAGAAGCCACATGTGGACACCCTGGGAGAAACCCCGCCCCCCCAAAGATCAATTTCCATGTCATCTCAGCCCAGGCACAAACCCTATGCACGAAGAAGCCAGATCCCTGTTGCTGGCGACCCCCTCCGATAGTCTAGCGTCCCGGGTGAGACCTCGTAGCCACGGAGCAGAGACCAGCCATCCTTAGTGGACCGTAGCTAAATTTCTGCCCCATAGAATCCATAAGCGGACTAACACGCTTTTGTTGTATGCCACCGGCCATGGGTGGTTTGTACACAGCAGGAGCCTATTCTAGACTGCCTCCCTCATCAGCCCTCAGCGAGAACCCAGCCAAAGGCAGGCTACAGTTTGTGTCTTTTGTGTACTGAGTGCCTGGCATGAGGGGTTGGAATAAAGATGGTGAAAAGCCCGGTCCCAGCCTCCAAGGCACTGCAGGGGGCGCTAACCACCTCACCTGCTGAGCGGCTGCCCATCCAGACGGTGACATGCGTCTAGAAGATATGTGTGTCCCCCGGGGGGGGTCTGAAAGCTCAGCCCCTGGCGAGCGCCACAAGGGGCCTGGGGCCGTCCAGAAGCTCCTGGGGAGACTCTTCTGATGGCTCCATGGAAAGCAAGCAAACCGCCCCTTCCCCAGAGGCACCCTGACTGGTCCTGGGGAGTGGGGAGAAGAAGTGCTTGAAAGAGGCAGGAAAAAGCACCACCGGTGGCCCCCTGGCAGCACAGGAAACAGATGAAGATCCAGTTTACGAGTCGTGATGCCAGGGCAGAAAACCCCGGCAGCATTCTTTCTCTAAGCCCCTGAGCCACCCGTGGTCCCACCTCCGACACCTGCCTGCTTGGAGGCGACCCCCAGGGGTGCCATGGACACGAGGCATTCAGACAACCAGACACTCACGCAGGAGTTAAAGACCAAATTCCAAGAGCTGAAGTTCTCTGGCCAACAATGACTCACATTCTTGGGAATAAACTATTGACCAGATGCATAAAGAGATGATCCGTGTGCAAAAAACAAGCACAGAGACCAAGATGGGATTCTGAGCCCCGAGATTCCTTCCCAGACAAACCTCCCGGGGGGACTCGGCTCCGGGGCCCCAACCCCTCGCCCCCAAAGCCCACGGAAGAGCAAGCTCACACCTGTCTGCTGGTGGCGCCGCTTTGGATTTGGCCCCAAAGACAGGGTGTCCTGGGCATAGAACTTCCGGGAAGGTAATAGCTTTGGGCTCCGCTTACTTGGAAGTCCAGCTCAAATATGATCACTGTCTGGAAAACTAGCTTTTTCTCCCTGGCAAATGTCCTCTCTATCTGTTTTAAATTTAAAAGGAACACGTGTCCCGGAATGTTTAGAAAATATAACTCCATATTCCCGTCCCTGGGTCATGACTTCAGCAAATCGGAAACGCTTTGATTCTCCAACTTCATGGGAGTCTGACATGTTCAGAAAAAGAAACAGAGGCAGCAGTTAAGGGAGAAGCCGGTGAAAGTCAAGATGCTTACATGCAAAGATTGGGACTTTCAGCAGCCAGCTTCTTGGGGATGGAGCTGTGTCCTGTCCCTTTTCTTAACAGCATTATAACACCTAGCACTGAGCAGGGATTCCACTAAAGATGTGATGAATGAGTGAACAAATGAATGAATGAACAAATGAATGGATGGATGAATGAAAAGCAAAGGAACTGATGAGTGAATGAAGAGCAAATGAATGAATGAAGGAGTAAGTGAGCACATACATACATACACACACATATGCACGCATGTGTGGATGAATGCCTGGGTGAGTGGGGGCCCAGACACCTCCTTCTCTCTTACAAGGTTCTGAACACGAAGCCTAGCCCCCTTCCTCATCTCCGTTCCTGCATCTGGAATGACTCTCTGATGCTCGCTCATCGAATGACCTGACACTGCTTTAACCCTAAAACTTAGGCTCATCATTATCTCATCAGCAGATCCTGCTCCCTAACCGCGCATGACCACCACGTCACTATTTTCTGTCGGAGGCCCCTTTTAATAATGACCCACTGAAAACTCTTGGAGTCCCCTTCACCTCCTAGCTTCGCTGAAGCCCCATAGCTAGTTGAACATCCGGCTCTTTCGATTATTTTTTTCAAAACCTCTCCCGCTCTGTCCCCTCCTTTCCGCTCTGCCACAGTGCTGTAACTGGGACCCCACATCCAGGGTCTCCCACTTCTGTCCTTCACCCATGGGAACAAAAAACCAAATGCCAGACCTTCAGGTTCTTAAAATTCTGGAGCCAATAGACCTTTCTGATCAACCTATATGTTCTTCTGCTGTCCTCGCAAATTCGCCCCCCTTTTTGCCAATCTCACCTGTAAAAGGCAAAATTTCCCTTTCCTGACTCTTGAAATGAAATCCAAAACTCAGCCCAATCCCTGCCTCCGTTACGGAGGCTTTGGGACCACGACCCTGGAGTGGCTCACTCCTATAAGGAATCCCGCCCCCAATCTCCTCTCCTCCAGATGGCTGTGGTGCCCTCACCTTGCAGTCTTATGCTCTGCCTCATTTGGAGCCTTCCTCCTGTGTTCGCGGTGGTGTACTGGCTGGAGGCTTTCTTAACCAGTCCTAGATTAGGTTTTATTTCCCCTGAGAGGCTGACACCAACCACAGTCTTTGGCATTTCGTCTTTGTCTATTCTCCTTGGACCACAAAATACCCATTCTCACATTCTTTGGGGGAGGTGTGCCCTTAATTAGACCACTTGCCACGCTGCATTAATCTGTGTGTCTTCTCCAATGGGTCGGAAGCTTCTAGAATACCGCGACTGCATCTTATTCATCACCAGCAAGGGACATCTGACCAAGTCATTTCCGGGGAATAATCATTGCGGTCATTCCAGCTGCCCGGCTGTGCCGCGCCTTGGGAGGCAGGCGTCATTCTACAGGTGTGGAGACTGAGAGCTGACCTAGCCCGCCCGAGGTGGAGAGGGTTCGGATTCACAGCGTTTAGGTTGAGAGCCCTACTTGTCCCCCTGCACCCCTTTCTTGCTTCCCTCAAGCACGAGGAATTCCAGCATTATTGCCCACAAGCAGAGCCAAGGGGACTTGTATGTCTGGATAGTTACACCAAATACTGTGACCTGAGGGATGGGAAGAAAGAAATGATTAGGAGACATTGTCCTACAGACTGTGCACCTGAGCTGCCAGACGCTTTTACCCCATTGAGGGTGAGCTCATGGGTTAACTAACACAGAGGCAGAGACTTACTTGATGTCTTTAATATTTACCATCCTCCAGTGATAAGAAAGACAATGTGAGGGATAAATTTCACCTCCTCTAAACTTGGCTCAAAGGTTAAACTTACACTGAGACAGATGTGTATGTATCAATTTATTAATCTAGAGACAATTCCATCTCCAATTAGAAAAAAATGTTTTTTATGGCCACATCCTCAGAATGTGGATGTTCCTGGACCAGGAACTAAATCTGAGCCTTAGCTGCCCCACGAGCTGCTGCAGATGGATCCTTAACCCAGCGCCCCACAGCGGGAACTTCTCCAACTAGAAAATTTGTTTACTGTTCACACGTGAATCTTTAGGGAAAATATTAGCTGACTTCAGTTCTATCTTGTTTACTTACATAAACCTATTAATAAAGAGAACATGAGAAAGTCAGTGAAGGCCAGAAATATGAAGAAAAATTTTTCTCATTGTGGCTCAGCAGTAACGAGTCCAACTGATATCCAAGAGGACACAGGTTCGATCCCTATCCTTGCTCTGTGGGTTAAGGATGTGGTGTTGCCATGAGCTGTGGTGTAGGACGCAGATGCAATTTGGATCCGTGCTGTGGCTGTGGCGTAGGCCGGTGGCCGCAGCTCTGATTCAACCCCTAGCCTGGGAACTTCCAGATGCTGCAGGTACGGCCCTAAAAAGAAGCCCCCCCCCAAAAAAAGAATATGAACAATAGCTTTAATTTAAATGGCCAGTTTTTATGTATGTTTTCAGGCAAAGGTCTGTTTCAAAACAGCTGAATGGTTTCTTAACCAACAGAAAAGAAAAAAGGAAATGGTTATTTACCATTTAGTTCTTGTATACAATTTTGGTATTCAAAGACACACTTAAGAAAAATGTGGTTTATTTTACTGGCTTAATTTATCAGATAAGTGATTTAATAATGTTTATAAAACATATGCTTAAAAACCTATTTCCACCAGCTTTTAAGCCTATTGTATATCTGTTGCCAAGAATATTGTAAAAGTTTCTAATCTGTTCATCCAGAAGTGAAGGGCCGTTCCTTTTTATGGATATAAACAGCAAAACTTTGAAAGTCGTTGCCTAGATAGCCAAATAATGAAGTAAATGTTACAAGAGCAACTGAATGATTCTGTGTGTACAGTGTTTGAGCAAGAAGAAATCAAACTATAAAAATGATAGGAAAAATATTGAGCCCCTCTCTTTATCCTGTAATCTATTCTAAATTCAGGCAGCTCAACTGTCCAGCTAGCACCTTACTGTAAGTCAGAATTCTCATTCTTAGTCTACACCCGCTACCTCACTGTAAGTTAGACTTCATCCGTGCCCAACAGACCTGACTTCCTATAACACCACTTTCACAAATAAAAAGATGCTCAAATCATGAAATTGTTCACGACTTAGTTACTTGATTTATTTGATGCATGGATAGATTTGGGCACTAGCCGGAATACTGGAATAAATGTTCCCTAAGCTTCCTGCTAACTTGGAAATGCTACGAATTACGCAGTGACAACTCCTTAGCCAGCAAACGAGGATAAAATATGAACCCTTGCCTCGCCGTGAACTGGAGCTTCTACGTGTCTAGAAGCTGCATGTTTTCAAAGTACTCCTGGATACGTTATTCATAGAAATAAGCTACTAGAGGAGTTCCTGTCATGGCTCAGAGGAAATGAATCTGACTAGCATCCATGAGGACGCAGGTTCGATCCCTGGCCTCGCTCAGTGGTGTAGGTCGAAGACATGGCTCAGATCCCACGTTGCTGTGGCTGTGGTATAGGCTGGCAGCTGCAGCTCTGATTTGACCCCTAGCCTGGGAACCTCCATATGCAGCAGTCGCGACCCTAAAAAGATCAAAAAAAAAAAAAAAAGGAAAAGAAAAGAAAGAAGAAATAAGCTACTAGATGCAAGAAAGTAAGCCATTAGTCTCCGTGTTAGCTGGGCCTGGTTGGTCTGGGCCCTGCAACCAGAGAAATGCCAGTAATTCACTACATTTTTTTGGTTTTGGCCTCACCCGTGGCAGGTGTAAATACCTGGGCAAGGGATGGAGCCCGAGCAGCTGCAGCGACTCAAGCCGCTGCAGTGACAATGCAGCATCTTTAACCTCTGTGCCACAAGATAGCTCTAAAATGCCAGTAATTCAGATAAAACTGTGAAAGGTGCCACAGTCTCCAGAGGCAGGGAAAGAAAAAAGCCAGATGGAAGACTTCAAGCAACCTTGAAGAATAAATTCTAAGGGTCGGAAGGAAACCAAGTGGATTTTTCTGAGAACTGCCAGCTTGCACCTGCCGGAAGACCGCCCCCTGCTGGGGGCCTTGGGGAACGAGAGGGGATACTCTCTTCCCGGGGCGGGGCTTGCCCAAGCACCTGGTGGACCTGCCCAGCTCCTCCCTTTACTGCTGCTGAGCCAACCTACTTAATTGACCCAAGATGAGCAAGTACCCTGGGCCACCCACGGTGAGTGTTTACACTGCCTGTAGAGTGTAGACCCCTGGGCAAACTGTATCATACATTCATCTTTAAAATTATGTTAATTGCAAAAGAATAAACAGATCGGCAGCAGCAAGAAGAGGCCTCTACCTTCCAGGGTTGGCTGCACAGACTTGCGTCCACGGCAGCTCGTCCCAGAGCTGTAAACGGCTGCTGTGTTCACAGCGCGCTGCGCGGCCTGTTGAGCGGAATGTGTGGCTCCACCTTCGCGGCTGCGCTGTGCGGTCTGGAGGGCCCTGGAGTTAACGTGTTGATGCTGCTGTGTAATTAAATCAATAAAGACTTTTTCAAGGGGGAAAAAAAGAACACTTTTATTGGGGACAATTTCAAACACAGATAAGAGGAGAGAAAGCATGACAATGAGTCGTCTTTTTTTTCTTGCCGCCCTCGAAGCATATGACATTTCCCGGGCCAGGGACTGAATCAGAGCCGCCACTGCGACCCACACCCCGTTTGTGGCAATGCCGAATCCTTTAACCCACTGCACAGGGCTGGGGGGAGAACCCCCGGGAATCGAACCTGTGCCTCCACAGTGACCTGAGCCACTGCAGTCGGATTCTTAAACCACTGTGCCACAGTGGGAACTCCAGTAAGCCCTTTTTTACCTATTACCATTTTTAACAATTATCCCAACATTTTGCTAATTTTTCTTTGTTTTTTCCATCTCTCTCTCTCAAACACATACACATACATTTTTTTTTCTGGACTTTTTTTTTTTTTTTTTGGCTCCACTGGTGGCATGTGGAATTTCCCAGGCCAGGGATCAAACTCACACCACAGCAGTGACTCAAGCCACTGCAGTGACAACACCAGACCCTTAACCCACTGCACCGCAAGGGAACTCCTTTCTGGACCATTTTAAAGCATATCTCAGGTATCCTGCCATTTTGCTGTAAATTCTTCAGAAGGCGTCTCGAATTGAGAGCGTGCTTTTTCCAGGCCTGCCCTAACAGGCACACCTAACAAAACCAACAAGGACTATTCTTATTGCCAGTTAGTATCCACTTTGTGTTCCCATTTCCCCAGTTGTCTCAGACTGTCTTTTTACCGTTAAGATGTCAACCAGCATCCAAACCAGCCCTGTGCTGCTGTGATTGGAGGTCGAATCCAGCGGCTTACAGCTGTCTTTCCCTTTTGACTTCTTTCCATCCCAGCGTTAAAGGCATAGGGCAAAGCAACATGGACTGTTTGCTTTCTTACAGGTTGGTGACCCTTTACGGTGGTCAAAGCTGAGCTCTATTCAGGTGCCTTCACGACCTTTGGGGAAAAACCACTGTTTGGAGGAAAGGCGAAGGAGCCCCGCTCTCCTCTCGCCCACCCTCTGCTCTTGGTCCGTCTCCCCCGGACGTCCGTCTGCTTGTCCGTCCCAGCTTCCCATCCCCGGCTCCCAGTGCCCTGTGAGCTGCTTCTTATTCCCTCCTCTGTGCAGCGTCTCCATCCACCCTTCTCCATGGCTGCAGACACTAACCTCTGAAAGAAACAGATGGTGACACCTAGGCCACCGCTCTGGTCAGGTCGGGGCTGGTGGACGTGGTCAGGAAACATTTCCTCATGTTCATACCAAGGACACACCTTCTGGAAACTCTGCACTTCGCCGAACAGCCAAGAAGCAGGGAGCCCACCTGTCCTTCAAGATCTGCTGTTTGTTGACCAGTCCGCATCTAAATAGTAGTGTGGGAGTTCCCGTTGTGGCTCAGCGGGTTACAAACCCGACTAGTACCCATGAGAATGCAGGTTCGACCCCTGGCCTCGCTCAGTGGGTTAAGGATCTGGCGTTGCCGTGAGCTGTGGTGTAGGTCGCAGATGCCACTTGGATCTCGCGTTGCTGTGGCTGTGGCTTTGGCTGTGGCATAGGCCGGCAGCTGCAGCTCCGATTGACCCCTAGCCTGGGAAATTCCATATACTGCAGGTGTGGTCCTAAAAAGGAATAAAATAAATAAAATAAAATAAAATAAAATAAAATAGTAGTGTGTACTATAGATAAGAGAGACAACCATCAAGGACTTACTGTACAGCACAGGGAACTATACTCAATATTTTTTAACCTACAAGGGAAGATAATCTGAAAAATTATATATATATATATATGTGTGTGTATATATATACACATATATACACACACACACATCTGAAACTAACACAAGGTTGTAAATCAACTACAATTCAGTAACAATG
This sequence comes from Catagonus wagneri, assembly GCA_004024745.2. Lineage (NCBI taxonomy): Eukaryota > Metazoa > Chordata > Mammalia > Artiodactyla > Tayassuidae > Catagonus > Catagonus wagneri. The sequence goes on along the minus strand of PVHT020000077.1, from coordinate 1,429,075 downwards.
CATTTAAAATAAAATCAAATAGCAGTGTGGCTCGAACCCAAGCCTGTGCCCCGCCAGCACTGCTGTCCCATGGCCTGTCCGCTGGCCACGTGGCAAAGCCAGGCTCACAGCCACGGAGTTCAGTGTCCATGGAGCTCCAGAAGGCACCTTCATGTTCAAAGCAAGGAGGGTAAACCAGGCCTTTCTTTGCCAAGGGCACGCGCTGTGAAGTTACGTGCAAGGCTCTGCTGTGATCCCACAAGTCACAGAGGAAAGATTTCACTGTGGAAAAGCCTTGCCATTCCACAAAGCTTGAAGTGACTTTCAAGTGGCTGAGGTATCAAATGACCAGGATTCACGCTGCGTTAGGACTCGGCTGCTGTGATTATTACAATAATTTCAGGGTCTGGCTTCTGTTTGTTCCTTCATTTTTGTTTTTACAAAAGCATCTCACCATATTCCCATCCGGCCCCTCCCTTTACAAAGGTCTGCAGAATCCGTGGCCTCCCCACCTGCTGCTTGTCACCCGTCACGTCTGGTCCTCTCCACCCGCCCCTTCCCAAGCCCCGGACCAGGCTCACCCTGGTGTCAGCCACCCCTGCCTTCCTACACAGCCAGCGTGCAGCTCAAGACACCATCATGAGAGCTTTTCAGCTCTTTGTTAATTAATTCGTGCTGGACTAGAGACTATTTCAGAAAGTATTCATTAACAATAAGCTCACTGCAGAAAAGGCAACCCTCCTACGCTGTTCATGAGGCTGTAAGCTGGGGCAGCTACTGTGGAAAGCAGCACAGAAGTTCCTCAAAAAACTAAAAATAGAGTTGCCATATGATCCAGCAATCCCACTCCTGGGCAGATATCCAGACAAAACTCTAATGCAAAAACATACATGTTCCGCTATGTTCCCTGTGGCACAACAGCCAAGACACGGACACAACGCACATGTCCATCAACAGAGGAGTGGATTAAAGAGATACAGTACACACACACACACACACACACACACACACACACACGTGTTCAGTGGAAAACTACTCAGCCTTAAAAAAGGGTGTAACAATGCCATTGTAACAAAACGGATGGACCTAGAGGTGATCATATCAGACAGACTAAGACCAATAGCGTATGATATCCGCCATGTGTGGGATCTAAAGTACGACACAAATCGGAGTCCCCGCTGTGGTGCTATGGGATCAGAGGCATCTCTGGAGTGCTGGGACTCAGGTTGGGTCCCTGGCCCGGCGCAGTGGGTTAAGGATCTGGCTTTGCTGAAACTGCAGCGTAAGCTGTAACTGTGGCTCAGATCTGATCCCTGGCCAGGGAGCTCCATACGCTGCGGGGCAGCCAAATAGAAAAATAATAACTAATTAATTAATTAATTAAATATGGCACAAACGAAGCTAACTACAAAACATCACAGACAAAGAACAGCCTTGGGTTCGCCAAGAGGTGGGGGGACATGGTGGGGAGGGGTTGGCAGTTTGGGGTTAGCAGATGCCAACAGTTACATATAGGATGACTATGCAACAAGGTCCTACTGCAAAGCACAGGGAACTAGAGTCAGTGTCCTGTGACGAAGCATAATGGAAAAGAATATGAAAAAGAATACATAGCTAATAACCTATATTAGATATATAATATACGTATAATATTAGATATATAATATATAATATACATATAAATATATATATATGGCTGAATAACTTTGCTGCACAGCATAAATTAATACCACATTGTAAATCAACTATACCTCGATAATAAAATAAAATAAAAAAAACTCATTTCAAAGTAAGCCAATTACCAAAAAATACTGTCTGGTTCCACTCAGCCGAAGTGTGTCAAGTAGTCAGAATCCTAGAAACAGCAAGCAGAAAAGTGGTCGCCAGGAGCTGAAGGACAGGGAATTCGTGTTTACCGGGTTTGGGGCTTCTGTTTTGGAAGAGGAGAAAGTTCTGCAGATCTATTGTATAACAATGCATATACATGCTATTGAGCTATACCTTGTGTTGGTTCGTTTGTTTTCTGTTTTCTTTTTAGGGCCGCACCTGCATATGGAAATTCCCAGACCAGGGGTCGAGTCGGAGCTGCCGACCTACACCACAGCCACGGCAACGCCAGATCCTTAATCCACTGAGCGAGCCCGGGGATCAAACCCGCACGCATTTTCATGAATACCATTCAGGCTCTTTACAGCTGAGCCACAACGGGAACTCTGCCAAGATGGCAGATTTAATGTTGTGTATTTTTACTGCAACGTAAATAGGAAGGGAGCTAGGTAAACCAATGAGAACTCATTTCAAGGCTCTTACTCTGATTTGGCCCTGATCCAAAAATAAACACCTCCTAGAGTTTTGCACTTGTCATTTTGACACCACTCAATTTTTTTTTTTTTTTTTTTTGGTAAATGAGGAAACTGAGTATTTCTCCTTTCTGACCGTCTGTGCCACCAAAGTTAGTTGACGATTGAGTGTTTTAGAAGCTATTTCGCTGGATCTTTTGGAATCTAAATCACTGTCTTGTGTGCGGTCATTAATCATTCTTTCCCAGATATTTTCGTTTTACTGAAAAAGAGGGGAGGGAGTTGAATTTTTAGCACTTATCAACTATCTCTCAAAGCAAATCCCATTTCGGAATCTTCCGGAGTTTCTGGCAACATCCAGAGCCAGAAATGCTGTCCAAATCCTCCACTAGCTTCCTGAGTGTTGACTGGGTGTCACAAAAATGCCAGAGTCCAAATTCATCTGCAAATGTTTTCTAAATGGGCGCTCGTTGGGTCCCTCAGGAGGGGAGCACGGGAAATGCCCACTTATCAGCGGAGCAGGACAGCCAGGCCGAGACCCTCTATCTCATCCTGAAAATTCTTCTGGAATCAAGACGCCTACGGCTGGGAATATGATTCAAGCAAGAGCGGCGGGGGGTCTCTTGAGCAAAGAGGAGGGGCCTGGGGCTGCCAGGAGGAGCAGAAACATCCCTGAGCCAAGCAGACCAGCCAGCGCAGGTCAGAAAGGAACTAGGTAAGGGTTCTCACCTCTCACCGCCCATCAAAACCACCTGGAGAACTTTTGAAAAAGCCACGCCCAGAACCAATTGAATTAAAACTGCTGTAAGCTGGAATCCAGGCATCTCACTCTGGGGTTTTTTTGGAGCGCCCCTTGTAGTTCAGCGGGTTACGAACCCAACCAGTATCCATGAGGCTGCAGGTTCGATCCCTGGCCTCACTCGGTGGGTTAAGGATCTGGTATTAGGATTGCCGCAAGCTGCGGCACGGGTCTCAGATGCAGCTTGAATCTGGTGTTGCTGCGGCAGCCGCAGTACCAATTCGACCCCTACAACGTCCATATGCCACGCGTGCAGCTCTAAAAAGAGAAAAAAGAAAACCACACTGGATGATTCTGACGGACAGAAAGACTGGAGAGCCACCGGTCTCAGAGATCCAGGGGTGGCACGGCAGCTTGAGGGTCCGGCATTGCCGTGGCCGTGGCGTGGGTCAAAGCTGCAGCTCGGATTCGGTCCCTGGCCCGGGAACTTCCACGAGTTGAGGGTGCAAGCTGGGGGACGGGGAGCGGCTGGGGGCAATAACCACCGGTCTAGAACCATGGCCCATGGTAGCCCGGAAGGTCTTCCTGAAGTGATAAGCCAGCATGCCAGCTCCCACCGCCTCTCTTCCTAGGAAAAGGACGAAGCCTTTTCGGTGTCCTGTCCCTTCGTACGGGACAGGGTGTGGTGCTCACCCAGTGGCACTCACATCACTTGGGAGCTGGACAGAAATGCAGCATCTTGGGCTCCACACACACCCCCTGATGGAAAAGCTGCATCGTAACCAGGGCTGCAGGGGGTCCCTACCTACGTTAAGAAGCTGTCCTCTTTTATCATGCCATCTTTACACTGCAAGCTCTTCTGCCTGCAACTCTCCGAAAATAAAGGGCATCGTCCGAAATAAGGTTGCCTGTTTTAGTTACACCTGCCAACGGCTGCCACTCCCAGATAAAGTCATTTCCTTTGCTTTTCCTGCTATCACACTGACATAACAGCGATAAAATTGAGGAGAGCTATTTTTCTCTAAAGCTAAGTTTGTCCCTCGGCCCAGATGGCCCTCGAGGCCTCTCAGCTATTTCTCAAAAAGAAATAGAAGAAACCCCAGCTAACACTGTCCCGAAGGCCAGAAGGGGAAGCGTCATTCGTACATGCAGATGTCAAAGGCATTGTTCCATCTTCTTCAAAATTTTATTTTCCCTTCACATGCAGATCTAGTCCAGGAAATAATTTATTTTGAAGGTTTTTTAAAGCTTCCAATTAAGAAATCTTGGAAAGTCGTTGACCTATATTTACTGTAACCATACTTTCCAAATAAAACTCCAGACACGTGCTCTAAGTATGCATGTCCTTACCACATTCTTTAGAAATAAAATTAAAAATAAAATACATGCCTTATTTTCCGCCCGCTTATAAAAAGTAGTCCATATTTATTTTAGAAACTACAGAAAAGTCAAAGAAGAAATCAAAAACATCTGTAATCCCATCACCCAGAAATAACCACTATTAACATTTTAATCCATATTCCTCTTCAATTTTTGTTTATAACAGAAGATAATTTTTATAAAGTTCAGTAATACACTATATATATGTGGTTTTGCATCCTGAATTTTCCAATTAAAGCTAGGTCATGAGGATTTTCTCAAGTCACTGAAGATTCTGTGTAAACCTTATTTTTGATGGCTGCATAATATTCTATCTTGGCAGATACCATAATTATTTTTACCCACTACATGTATCACTGAACATTTAGATTGCCATCAATTGTTTGCCATTATTAAAACCACTGTGATAAAAATTCTTATCCGTATATCTTTGTTCACACTTCTAAAAATTTCCACGGCATAGCCAAGAAGCAGAAATGAAGGGATAAAATTTTTTTAAATCTCTTCTTATACATCACCAACTTTTTAATGGAAATGTATCAACTTATACTTAACACCTATTTCTGAAGGCACCCATGAGAAAATATTTTCAAGCAGCATTGTTTCAGAAAATTTGGAAGATTGTATCAATATATTTTCTGAGCACATATTATGTTCCAGAGACTGCTAAATGTTTTTATGTTCCGTGTCACTTACTCCTTACAAAAGTGCCATGAGGACATGATGCTGTTATGATTCCCGTTTTACACATGCAGGAAAGCTGGGTATGATGGAACATGATGGAGGATAATGTGAGAAAAAGAATGTGTGTATATATATATATATATATATATATATATACATATACACACACACACACACACACACATATATATATGAATGACTGGATCTCTGCTGCACAGCAGAAATTGACAGAACATTGTAAATTAACAAAAATTTAAAAAAAGTAATCTGGAGAGTTCCCGTCGGTGGCTCAGCAGAAACAAACCCGACTAGGAACCATGAGGTTGCAGGTTCGATCCCTGGCCTCGGTCAGTGGGTTAAGGATCCAGCATTGCTGTGGCTGTGACATAGGCCAGCAGCTGCAGCTCTAATTAGACCCCTAGCCTGGGAACCTCCACATGCCGTGGGTACGGCCCTAAAATGCCAAAAAAAAAAAAAAAAAAAAGAAAACCAAGTCATACAGCCAATTCGTAGTAAATGGTGAAACCGACTCAATGCAAGGTTGCTGCCGTTGTTTCTCTGACTCCGGTGACCGTGGTCTGTACCCTCTACTCTAGAAGCATCTGTGGCAAGGGTCCCAACTGAGAATCTGGAAGAGGTTAGTAACCTTGCGGAGAAAACCCAGCGTAGCCCGGGACAGACAGCTGACCCTGAGCCCCGGTCCCTGACCTACGAGTCCAGAACGCCCGTGGTCCGTGCCAAGCTCTCAGCGATACCGAGCAACGTGGGGACAGCCCAGCAGAAGGACACCCCGGTGAGCCAGAAGGACGGACACGGCCATTTGCCGGCACATGTGAGGCGTCCAGGAGCCCCTGGAGGGGATTTCGTGGAAGGAGAGCAAAGTCCTGGGGCCTCGGAAGTTTCACCAGTGGGCACCAAGGTCACGGCGATTTTGTTGAACCCGAAGCCGTTGTGTCCTGGAGAAGGGTGGCTTTCGTCTTTCCCTCTTAGGCTCCTCAGGCCCCCGCGCTCTGGGCGCTCTGCAGGCCGCTCAGCGCTGGGGGCCCTCGCAGCCTGCGGCTGGAAGAAACTCGAAACCCAGCCCGGGTGCCATTCGCCCACTGGGCGCGGAGGGAGCGGTGTCCGCTTCTCACGTCCGCCTCCCCCGCCCCCTCCCCACCCGCGCGCGCAGCCCCGGCGACGCCGACCCACTGTCGCCGCCTCCGCGGCACCGTCACTCCAGCCCCGGGGCCTTTGCTGCGGCTGCTCTCCCTGCCTGCAAAGCTTCGCCCCACCTCCCCTTCTCGGTGAACGACAACAGCCCCACGTCACGCCCTCCGGGGGGGACACTGACTCTTGTTTCTGTTGGCTGATCTGTTCCAAGTGCCTAGAACATTCCTGGCAGATAGCGCTCGACAAGTATTTGTTGAACTGAACGAAATCACCGAATGGGTAAACCACGGAGATGATTAAGTCTCGCTTCAGTTATTTTTACGTTGAAAAAACTAAAAACCTGAGAGGCGAAGTGACTTTACCCCAGATCGCTGGCTGGTCTCGCTTCCCTGAAGTGCCCTGACTTTCGTGGCTGGCTTTGTTTTTTTTTGTTTTTGTTTTTGTCTTTTTGCCTTTTATGTAGAGCCGCACCCGCGGCATGTGGAGGTTCCCAGGCTAGGGGTCTAATTGGAGATACAGGCTAGCTTATGCTACAGCCACAGCAACGCGGGATCCGAGCCCCGTCTGTGACCTACACCACAGCTCACGGCAACGCCGGATCCTTAACCCACTGAGCAAGGCCAGGGATCGAACCCTCAACCTCATGGTTCCTAGTCGGATTCGTTAACCACTGAGCCACGACGGGAACTCCGTGGCTGGCGTTGAAGTCCTCCAGCTCAGCCCGAACAAAGCTCCCCGTCGGGGAGGCCCGTACCGGCGAGGTCAGAGCTGGTTACCGCAACGGGACGAGAGGCATAAATGATGACGGAGCATCGGCCTTCCGCCTGACACCAGGGAGGACACCAGGAAGCCGTGTCCCCAGGCCTCTTATTCCACAGCTCAAACCCGCCCCCGCCCCCCGCGAGTGACCAGATGCTGGAAGGATCGTTGCAAGTGGCCGCCCCAGAGATGTTCAAACCCCAGCTTATTACAGAGGCCCAACGCCGTGAACGCCTCTCTCAGATACTTCCCTCTTTCCTCACCAAGTGTTGGCAGAGAACAAACACAGATGATACAGAAGTTTTGGAACAGATTTATTTTTTCCATGATCTCTGCTCTCTTTTAACGAGCAATCTGTTGTATACGTTAGCTTAAAAGAAAATAAAATCCTAGCAATGGCTATCAAAATCGAGAACACCCCTCCCCCCCAATAAAAGCGCTTTCTTTCTTTCTTTTCCTTTTTTTGTTATCTTTTTCAGGCCACACTCATGGCATATGGAGGTTCCCAGGCTAGGGGGTGGAATCGGACCTCTAGCTGCTGGCCTGTGCCATAGCAACGCAGGATCCAAGCCGTGTCTACAGCCTACACCAGAGCTCACAGCAACGCCGGATCCTTAACCCACTGAGCAAGTCCGGGGATCGAACCTGTGTCCTCACGGATCTAGTCAGATTCGTTTCCACTGAGCCACAACGGGACTCCTAAAAGCTCTTTCTTAAAAAGTGTGTATTCTGGGATTTCAAATACAAGTCCCCGGGACCCCTAGGGATCCTTATATGGAGTTCTATGGTCTGTGAGCCCCTGAAAATTGTATGCAAACTTTTGCGGATGTGCGAGACAGCAAGTGGGTTTTTTGGGTGAGCTCTCATAAGATTCTCAAAGGAATGTTTCTCCCCAAATTATGGAGAACCATTGATTTTTGACATAGTAGAAAGTGTTAAAACCTGAATGGGTGACCACCAAACTTAACTTCATAGTGTGCAATGCAAAATTTGTGGTACCCGGTTACATCTGTCACATGAATACTTTCTCTTTGGGGGAGTGCCATTATTAAGACACAATATCCTAGCTAAAGAAACATTTAGTCTGGTTAACCATAAACAGATTGTCATAAATTAATTTCCCAATTGTTACTCCTTGCGGGCAATTATCAATTTGGTCTTTGACTATTCTGTCTGTCTCTTTCTCACAGTTAGTCTTATGCAAAACATCACTTTGCAAAATGTCTTGAACCATATTTTTCAGATAAAGAACCTGAGACTCAGAGCATTAAGTAACTTTTTAGGCCCTTCGGCTGGTGAGTACGGGAGCCAAGATGTTAATATAGGCCTATTGGATTCTGAAGCTTATGGATTTTCCAACAAGGCAAACCGCTAACCTTTTGAAATTTGTATTCTGTTTTCCAAAAATCAAGATTTTCAGTTCAAGTTCTTCCACTGATGGTGAGTGGTTAAACCAGAACATTTTATACCAGGATAATATTTACTAAATGTATTCATGAACTATTTTTAAATATTGGTAGTTCTGATATATGGTAAAAGTCACCAAAATGGTTTTTCTCTCATTTTGGCTCTGAATCACGAGTTAATCGCAGTCGAAAATGCTGCTCACCTAGGTCAGACCTTCTCAAGCATCCACCCTTTGGGGCCAAATGAAAAGGCAGAAGGTTCCCATGAGAAATTCTCTGAATCCACAGTGCAAGGTTTGCTCTGCCAGGAGCTTTACCAAGAGAGCCAGCGAGTAACTACCAGTGATCTCTGTCCCCAAATGGGAGCCATGCCATCATTCTCTCTCCAGAATGGGTGAGAGCAACAAAAATCAGGAGACTTAAGCTGGAGTTCCCTGGTGGCTCGGTGGCTTAAGGATCTGGCATTGACACTGCTGTGGTTCTGGTTACTGCTATAGTTCAGGTTCAGTCCCCGGCCCAGGAATTTCCACATGCCAGCACCACCAAAAAAAAAAAAAGGAGAATTAGGAATCCACTCTCCTCCTCAGTGACAAAGGCATTTAAAGAAAACACGATGCCGTATGTGTTAGAATACGAAGGTTGCCTAGAAGGAAATGATCTGGGAAGGGAAGGAGACGTTATTCACAGCTTTAACTTCTCTCGACACTCCCATGTTTTTTAAGTGTGTTTTATTTGTTTTTCTTTTTTAGTAAAGTATAGTTGATTTACAGTGCTGCACCCTGGTGCGTTTTTGTGTCGTCTGTGTCTGGTGTGCATCTGGGAGTCCCCGTGCGTCCCTGCACTAATCCCCCATGACTCATGAACTACAAGTCGCCGTCACAATTTCCTAGTAGTTGGGAAGCATTTAATCCCCAGAAGCAGCGATTTTCTCATTTAGCAGGAGAATGAAAGGAAGTGGGAAGGTCTGGCTCAGTGGGAAAGTCTAAGAATGTCCCAGGGCACAGGGCTCCAGAGAAGTCTGTCTCGATGGAGATGCTGGAAAGCGAAGCTTGCTCTACCTTCGCGGGTCACAGTTTCCGACAGAGCTTCCAAAAATCCATCTCGTGTATTTTCTGGCAGATCCTCGTCTAAGTTACTGGATTCTAGCACACTCAGGTCAAATAGCAGCTTGTGTCCTTACAGCAGAGTCACCAACATCGCAGACTGCCAGACTGGCGGGGCCACGGCTCCACTCTCCTCTTTCTGTGTCATTGTGCCTCGCAGGAGTGCAGGCAGAGGCTGGCCCCTCCAGAGGGCACTTGCTTCTCCACACTTCGGACCACGGACCTGGGTTCGCCGGTGACTCTCTTCCCCGTGTGCATTTATTTACTCTTGCCTTTCTAAGCAAGCACTCAAGTCTAACCAGCAGTTCTCAGTGGAGGACTACCGCCCCCTAGGGAGCAGTTGGGAAATTTGTAGGGTCATTTTTTTTCTTTCTTTTAGGGCATATGGAGGTTCCCAGGCTAGGTGTCAAATCCAGGCTGTAGCTGCTGGCCTATACCACAGCCACAGCAACGCCAGATCTGAGCTGCTCCTGCAAACTATACCACAGCTCATGGCAATGCCGGATCCTTAACCCACTGAGCGGGGGTTGGAATCGAACCTGAGTCCTCACGGATACTAGTCAGGTTTCCCTGAGCCATGATGGATACTCCCAGAGCCTTTTTTTTTTTTTTTTGATAATTTTGAAGACTGGTTGTTCTTACATTGAGTGGGTAAAGGCCAGGAACACCTAAGACAATTTTGTACAACTTTTCAATGTCCCATCAGACAGCCACGTAGGTGAAAAACTTGTTTGGCACTGTCTGAACAAGTTTTACATCCAACTAGAAACTATTTTTTGCACAGTGTTAGTAGACGCTGAATTTTCCCACAAGGCAACTATCACGTAAGTCAAAGCGAAAAACCGCACAGGGTACCTTTGGGATTTTACCAAGTGTTGTCATTTCAAAAAAAAAAAATCACAACACCCACAGCAACCCAGCTTGTATGCAGCGTGTTGTCTCTGTGATAATCCCATGGCCATGTGTGTTCCCAATGGCCACATTCAAGATGGGACGGCTGAGACCCTAATACGTCCCTCTATGTGGTTGAACCTGAGCACTTACATATTGAAAACTGAAGCTGTATTAGTTTACAGTAAGTCATTTTCTTTTCATTTCTCCATTATTGAGTACCCAGGGCGTTACATAGATTTTTTTAAAAATTAGGGAGTTCCTCTTGTGGTGCAGCAGAAACGAATCCGACTAAGAACCATGAGGTTGCGGGTTCGGTCCCTGGCCTTGCTCAGTGGGTTAAGGATCCGGCATTGCCGTGAGCTGTGGTGTAGGTTGCAGACATGGCTTGGATCCCGCGTTGCTGTGGCTCTGGCGTAGGCCGGCAGCTGTAGCTCCGATTAGACCCCTATCCTAGCCTGGGAACCTCCACATGCCGCACGTGTGGCCGTAAAACGACAAAAGACAAAAAAAAAAGAAAAAGAAAAAGAAAAAGAATAGAAAAATACTCAGTATAACACCAGTCCTCGGAAATGTCTGTCACACATCACATTTTATTATCTCAATTTCTAAGAGGACAGACTATTCTGATTTAACACTACTATTTTGCTTCACGGTGTCAAACCACTGTCATAGCCATTTCTGCTTCTCTGAGTCGCGCTCCTGACTTATTTAGTTCAGATCTGACTTGGTCAGTTCTCCTGTGGTTTGCCTTATTCAACTGCCTGCTACCGTCCAAGGCCACAAGGTTAGAGGCTGGATTCAACCTCAGAAAGAGCCCGAAAGAAGAAATTATCCCACAGTCATTATAAAGGAAGCGTTGATAGTCTCAAGCAGATCTTTCTTTTTAAAAAATTTTTCTTACACTTGATTTACAATGTTCTCTCAATTTCTGCTGTACAGCAAAGAGACCTGGTTATACATCTGTATACATTCTTTTTTTCACATTATCCTCCATCGTGTCCCATCACAAGTGATTAGGTATAGTTCCCTGTGCTGTACAGCAGGGTCTCGTTGCTTATCCACTCCAAATGCAACACTTTAACCTACTAACCCCAACTTCCCACTCCCTCCTCCTTCAAGCGTATTTTTCAACATTCCTTTTGCTTGAGAGAGAGCATGTTTCAAGGTATAGGAAGTATAAGCAAATATCTTAGATCTTTATGTCAATGGAGAAGCTAAAAAAAATAAGATTCTGCAGGAATCTGAGGACTCGGGGGCTGCAAGATGACCTTGAAGAGAGAGAATTCCTACAGAGCTCAGAGGGCTGACGGCACAAAGGAAAGCCATCTGAGCGGCGGTCCAGCTAGCTCCGTGCATGCACAGACACTGCAGTATTATTTTCCTGGCATGCGGCAATTCATTCCCCAGGTCTGAGAACATCATCTAAATCCTAATTGATGCTGTGGCTGCACTTGACCGGGAGAGGAAGACCAGTCAAGGCTCTCCGCTTGTTTAAATCACACCCCATAACTGGAACAATAACTCACATTCTCTTCTTCACTTTTTTAAAAATTTAATTCCAACGGCCTATATGCAACATCAGAAAAAAATACTGCTCACCCGTTGCTGCAAGTGATAAGTCCCACGTGTGAGTGTCTGTGTGCGTGCATGTGTTTATGTGTGTGTGTGTGTGCACATTTCGAGAGAGAGAGAATAATTTTTTAATTTTTTTATTAACGTAGAGTTGACTTACACTGTTGTGCTAATTTCTGCTCTGCAGCAAAGTGACTCAGTCAAATGTGCGTTTACATTCTTTTTCATATTCTTTTCCATTATGGCTTATCTCAGGTTATGAATTATAGTTCCCTGTGCTACACGGTAGGACCTTGTTACTTATTCATCCTATATGCAACAGCGTGCATCTGTTAATCCCAAACTCCCAGACCACCCCCTCCCCACCCCCTCCCCCTTGGCATCTTCTAAGATGGGAGGCGAGGAATGTCAGAGGGACACACGATTTGGTCCCTACGGGGGCGGGGGTGTGTGTGTGTGTGTGATCGGGAGCAGGATTTCTCAAAGCACAAAAAGGCAGCAGGCCACCCCAGGCCTCCACATTCCATCTGGGGCTGTGGTGGCTGCTATTTTTCTATATGGTCACCGTTCCTCTACCATTTGACTCACTTTCTAGAATAGGAGTTGGCGAATTTTTCCTATACAGGTCAAGATAGTAAATATTTTGGGCTTGGTGGGCTGTCCCTGTCTTATATTCCTCCTTGTTTTCTTCTTCTTCTTTTTTTTTTACAACCGTTTTAAAATTTGAAAGTCATTCCTAGGAGTTCCCTGGTGGCCTAGTGGCTAAGGATCTGGCGCTGTCACTGCTGTGGCTCAGGTTACTGCTGTGGCATGGGTTCGATCCCTGGCCCGGGGACTGCCACATGCCGTGGGCGTGGCCAAAAAAAGGAAAAAGAAAAAAATAAAAGTCATTCCTGGCTCCAGAGATATACAAAAACAGATTGCAAGCTCCAAGTAGCCAGTGGACCGTGACTGCCAACCCCAGCTCCTGATAAAGAGATTTAAACTGGTCCCCAGTTCTTAGGGCCAAGGTTTGTAATCCTGGTTTGAGCAGAATAAGGCGTTAGAGGGAGGGTCAGGGAGATGGAGCTGCGAAGGACCGCATCTGGGTCCTTACCGCAGAGGGGACAATCCACTCACACCTCAGACTTGGCAGCTGCTGCATTTTCCTTCGGATCCAGAGAAGGGTGAGAGGGAGGGTGCCGGGGAGACCCTGCGAGTAGGTCAAACAGCCCCGGAAGACAGAAGTCAGATCTTTTGGAGAAAAGGGAAGGCACGCTGCCCACCGTAAAAGACTTGGGTTCTCTCAGCTCAGAAACCCCTGCTAGAACAGAAGCCACCGCAGGCAGGGTTGTCGTCGGGCCCTCTGCCCCTTGTTCGTGGGCACCGCAGCTCAAGACGAGGGCCAAAACATCACCGATCATCTGTTGCTGCGAGCAATGAGGTGTGGCCCCCCCCCCAAAAAAAATTTTAATAAAAGGTTAAAAATCTGAGGTCCCGATTCACGCATGGAACTCAGGAATATGTAATAAAAAAAATGTCCCTCATGATTATAAACAATTAAGTTTAAAAAAAGTCACCGTATAGAATTTCTACTTTAGGATTTAATTAGATTGCCTTGTTTTTTTGTTATTATTAAATTACTGCTGTGTTAAAGTGACTCATCTAAGACCTGAGGGCTATATTCCTTCACCCCAAATACTGAGTGAGTGAATGAACGAATGAATGAATGAGGATACGACCAGGGTCAGAGGGCCAAGAAAAAGGCTGTTTCTCTCATGGTCTCCACATTACTGGGAAAAGAAACACAAATCCCACTTTTTAGGGAAAAGGAAGGGAGGGAGACAGATGGAGGGGGGAAGGAAGGAAGAAATTACATAAAAAACTGCCAGGAAATGTTCTTTGACTTCAGGGAAGCCGGTGCTAAAGCTCCGAAGAGAACCTGCAGGTCTGACAAGGCCTGGGAGCTGCTGGGGGCACCAGCCACCCTTGAGTGACCACGGGACCCTGTGAGCCCATCCTTGCCACAGTGTCCCCAGTTGCAGGCTCTGTCACCACTTCCCTTGGCAAACCCACCCAAAGCGGGCGGGACGTCCCCCCTTGTGCCCGCTGGCTCCACACGTGGCCTCTGTCCGCAGTGTCTGGCACACCTGCTGTGTCTTGCACACCCACGCTCCCCGCATTCCAGAGCCCACAGCTCAGATCTTGGCCCAGACACCTCCTCCTTCCTGGTTCTGTCTCTGTCCCTTGCAGGGGACCTGCGCTCCTCCAGAAGTTCACAGGTGTCACCGGAACTGGGGTGGAGGAAAGTTGTACCCAAACAAGTACAGCCAAAAACTGAGTTAAGAAAAGGTTTCCTTCCTGCAGGGATTCTCAGAGCTTTAAACTCCCTAATGTGATCTGGGCGTTTCCCGAATGCTGAGCACATGATCGGAGCTTTTTCCCAAAAAACATCTGGCCACAGCAACGGCTGTGTGATGCCCCCTTCTCGGACACACCCGTTTATCCGCACACGTGTACGGGTATCACTACGCGCCAGGCACCGTCCCCAGCAAAGAGCAAGATCCGCAATCCCTGTCCCCGTGGCGCGTTCTCAGCGGACGCGTCTACGGACCCTCGTCTGAGGCCCTTCCTCCCCACCGTCCCCCGGGCCCCCTGTCTTTGCCTCCTCTGTCCCCCAGTCCTGCCTCTTCTCTCAGTCTCCAGGGCCTTGCCCAGGCCGGGCTCCAGTCCGACCCTCGCTCTTTGAACTTCGGGGAGAGCCTTGACCTTGGCCATCATTCCACTCCCGCTTTAGACAGGGACCCTCTGCCACGGGGCATCTCCAACAAGCCATCCTTCTGGTGCTGTCCTTGTCGCCTGCCTTAGCCTCCCGGAGCCAAGCTGCCAGTTTCCATCAGCGCTCTCTCTCTCCTCAGTTCCAACTCCCTTGTTTCCTTTCACCTTCCTCTTGAACTTGCTCTGGAAGCTCCGGCGGAGAGCTGGCTCCAGAGCCCCTCCGTTCAAGCTGCACCTCGGGTCCCCCGAAGAGCTCTCCTAGCCTCCCCTCCCCGGCCCGCGTGACTCAGCCTGGGCCCCTCCCCTGGGTGGTCACCACAGTCCCGCCTCAAAAACGTAGCCCAAGCTCCAATGCATGGGGAAAACCCTGTACCTTGTTCAGGAATATTCCATGGTTGTCTGTAAGTAAATAAACAAAATTAATACTCACACCCTCCACGTGCTGTTTCCTTCCATGCACCTGCTGCCCCCCGAGGCACCCCGCTTTTACTGCGGAGGGAAGCACGCCCCCTCCTGGAAGCAGCTGGATCCGCTAGGGTTCGCTGAAAATATTCGTGCAGAAAGTCAAGCGTTGTAGGAGAAAAGAAAGACAGAGTCCCAAAGAGCAAGGCTATTTCAAGACGATAAACAAATGAGATCTTTAAAACCCAGAGACGGGAACAGGAAGATTGAATGAGAGCTGGTGATCTGCGTGTGGCCGGGGTGGCAGGCACCGAAGGGAGATTCCTCTTGCTGCTTTGGGTGACAGGCGTCTGTTGTTTGTCAGACAAGTGTTACCGAGACAGGTCTGTGTGCTCGCCACCTGAGAGGCAAGGGCTGGTGGGGAGGAACGTTCGTTTTATCCCAGAGGCTGGAGACCAAGGGAAAGAGGGCAGACTCGTGTCCAAAGGCCAGTCCCCACTGCTCATCAGTGGGCAAAAGTTTTTAAAGGCGACCTTCAGGGATGTATAGTTGGAGGGAGGGGACTATATACAGAACTGCACGGTCGGCTCTGACAGTCGTCTTTTTTTTCATTTTTTTAAATTAAATTATAGTTGACTTATGACGTGCTAATTTCTGCCGTACAGCAAAGTGATTCAGTCAAACCGATAATGACAGTCATCTTGAACTTGGTCACGCACGGGTCTGTCAGTGTCATCTTGACTCTGTTTTAAGTACAGTTCGTCTTCAGCTCTAGGATCAGTTGTTCTCACTTCCTTGAGGCCAGTTCTCGGAACTGGGGCAGCGGGTGTCATGGCTACAGTCTGGTCAACACGCAGTTAACTTCTTCCACCTGGTCCTTCTACAAAACAGCTCGAAGGACATGGCCTCAGAGTATCATCTACAGCCCTTGAGGAGGAGCTAAAGGTCCCTGACTTTATGTAATGACTAAACTATTATTATTATGGCCTGTTTGACTGTTTTGCTTTGCTTCTGCATTTTCTCACTTCTCTGATTAAATTTCTTCTTTGGCTAACATTCTCCTACAGATCAAAGGCAGGCAGAGGACATGGGGCGTGGGGAGAGTTCAGTCCCGGGAGTGCCCCACAGGGCCTCTCTCTCCATTTCACAGGCAGCCCCCTATTCTAGGAAACTTCCCACCACCCACCTCCATCCACACGGTTTCCATGCACAGTAATGTTTTCCATGGCTGACCCCTCTCCTGATGCGGCAGCTGTTGGATGTGGAGCGCTGTCGCTGGGTGGCCATGGTCCCCAACCATGGATGCTGAGCAGAGAAGAACGTTGCATGGTGAGCAGGAAAGAGGAAGAGAGGTTCTTGGTGGTTTCTAAGTCTCTGGGCTCTGGTTAATCCTGAGACCCAGCCGTGTTCCTGTCCCTTGGTGCTGGACGTCTCACTCTCTTAAGCAAGTGTTCCTTGCAACCAAAAGAGCTCTACCTAGCACAGTCTACATGAGCCCCTGGAGGAGGAAGAGGAAAGGGTCCGGTGGCGGCAAGAAGGCTGGCCAGGAGGCTTGTCCAAGTTGTCTGGGCTCGATGAGACTGAGCTCCTGACCATGGCTGTGACGACGGGAAGGAGCATATCCAAGTGGCATTGAAGGGGACCGTGTCGCCAGAAGTGACGGTGGAGCAGCGCACTTCCCAGCATCCGGAGTGCTCACCACAGCAACATTTGCCTGTGACACCTTCATTGACGGCAGCGTTTTTATGGCGATGATGGGTATAACAGCCTCAGCGCTAACCCAGTAGCTCCCAGAACAGGACTGAACCACAAAACATGTCAGAGAGCCAATGGCATTAACTGAGACTCGGGGGAGCTATAACTTAACCCAAAGAAGAGATTTACCCGGGCTTTCCAAAAAGGAAATTAAGCAATTCAGCTACCAATTCACCAGCAAGTCCTACTCTCTTCAAATGAAAGGGCGGCTGCAATTCCACAGGAAGCACCGGGGTCTGTTCCCCGGAGGCCTTGGACTGGAGCTGAAGCATCTGGTATCCAGGGAAAGCTGATCAACTGAGAGTTAAGTCCTGGAGGGGCGCCATGACAACCAGAGCCAAAAATGCGTCCAAGTCCAGAGAAACATCACAGCTCATTAGACCAGTCTGTTTTCTAACCACCTATACAAACATTTGTGGATCCTGCCCGTGTGATCTAGGCTGATGATAAGCCTTGGGGAAATTTATAAAGCAGTGATCTCCCAAAATTTCCCTGTACCAATCTTTCCTTTAACTAAGATCCCTGACATTAATTATTAGAACCAGAAGAGGGAGTCTCCTAGAACAAGGATCCCCTGGGGACCCTTTATTAGAGGAAAGGAAGGTTTATACAGAATCCTGTCACTCTACTGCATATATTCTCACCCTTCAGTAACTGCAGGACTCCGAAGAAAATGTGAATGCCTCACAAGAAGAGCAAAAGTAACTAAGTCAGCTCTTTGGCCTCCCAGCATTGAATTTCAAAGTGTAGACATTAATACCTGAATCAGTCAGGGTGGGCCACATGTGATGCTGCCGCCACAAAAGACCCAACAACCTTGGGGGTTTTAACAAAGGGTCATTTCTTGTTCACGGTCCATGTCTAACAACCAACAGGGAGCACCGCTCACTACAGTTGCTACTGGCCAGTGCTAATAGCACAGCCCCCAACTCCAGCTGCTGATGGTAGTGCCAGAGGGCTTAATGCTTCCATCCAGAAATGACACGTCAAGTCCACACACATCTCATCACCCCAAATGAGCCACGTGGCCACACCTCACTCTTAAGTGGGCAGGGAAGTGAAATCCTACCCTGGGTGTGGAAGGGGAAGGAGCCAGGAATAACTGGTGAAAAGCACCAATGGTTACTACAGTTTTCACCTATGGAGACAACCTAAACCATGAGGGACTAAAGGTAAATGAAAAGAAAGTTTAGAAAAGGGCATGAGAGAGTTGAGAAGATTTCGTAGAAAAGCTGGATCGAGCTTGGCCTCCAAGAAAGGTCAGGAGTTGGCCAGACTGTGGGGAAGGCGTGGGGATGGCACAGACAATGACTCAGAGGGCAAGGTTCACAAAAGATAACAAGGGGATGGCTGTGGAGTGGCCATGATACCAAGACTCCCATTCCTGGACATCTGTTGGGTAGACTTGGCACCTCTGGGATACACAGTTTAATCTGACTCACAGGATACTGGAAAAAAAAATATGTCTTTATGCTTATCTACATAATAAAGGAAGGCAACGTGACTTCCAGCATATGTGGAAATCTGAACATATGCACCAGTCTCCTCCCAGCTCTGCACTGCCCCAGTCATTGCGACATATTACACGTTGTTAATACCTACGATAGTTAGAACATGTATCAAGAGATGTGAAAGGGGGAAGTTTTCTAGGCCTGTCTTCAAACACTTATCTCTTCTTGGAGTCTTGAGAAGGATAGGACCTACCAGGTCACTGAAAATCCTCAGTGAACACTTATACACACAAACTTTGAGAAATAAGTGTGAAACCTAAATCTGTTCTTTGACCAAAACCTAGTCTCTACTGATCAGAGAAATTAACTCTTAGAAGCAAATAGAAGAAAAGCAAAGAATCACATCTATAGCTATTTTGCTATCTAATCAAAAAAGGAAGCCACCGAAAGGAAGGGCAAGAGGCCATCAGAAATCCCCAGCTCTAGACAGAAATCACAGTCTATTGAAGAAGCTCTTATAAATCGTCAAGGCTTCAATGTAAAGGAAAAGGAAGAGGCAAGGCAAGTCAGGGTTTGTTCTGGTTGTTGTTAATGCTTTGCCTCTTAATCTAGGTGTTTAGTATAGCTCACCTAAATTCTGTTTAAATAGTCACGTTTTGGTTTCCTGACCAAGTACAGAACTTCCAGGTTTAAGACTAACAGAGAAAACGTTACATAAATGGAGTTGACCAGATTTTGGTGATTATTTAATATCCTACAAAGGAGTAGATTTTATATGAGAAGCAACAGAGAGCCAATATAGACTGAGGGTCAGAAAAATGCCACAATGAAAGCCCTGGTTTGGGAAGACCAATTGGCAACCGGTATGCAAGGAGACTGGAGAAACTGGTGTCAGGGAGACCTCATAGAAAGATATCGTCTTCATTTACTCCCAAGTGACGACTGGAGCCCAAGAGGAGACATCAGAGACACTTATGTAAAGAAATCTTGGTAAAACAATAAGATCTCGAGAATGAAGGCAAATGAGCTCAAGGCTTTCCAACCTGAGGAACTGGAAGGTAGAATCACTGGTGGAAAAACGGTAGTACGAGATCGAGTAATTCAGAGAGGAGAAGGTCAAAGGTCAAGACTCAGATTTCCATCTTCCCTTGCCTTCAGATTTGTGGGTGCATATACGTTCTTAATCCAGGAGAGCATATGGCACTGCATAAAGAGGTTCATCCATCACTGACCGAAAGCATATTTCTGTAATCCTCTAGTACTGAGATAGTCATGCTGCAGTAGAAAACAAGCATTTCAACCAAGAAGAGAGACAGATAGATAAGCAGAGCACTCAGGCAACTCTCAAATTTAGTCCAGTGATAATTTGCAGCAGAATCCCAAAGGTATCTCCTTCATTTAGTGATGCCCTAATTTTGATTCAAGACTCAATTCCAGCATCATTTCTTCCAGGAAGAACCCTCCAACCCAAGTCTTAGAACTAAGCACTCTTTCGTCTCTATCATCTTTATATCCATAATGGAAGTAAAGTCCCATAGGAAGCATATAATATGAATGAATAAAGACTGAATTGACAAGTTTCTGATTCTAGTTTTGATGAACTAACTTGTAACAGACAAAACTTTCCACCAATTATGGCCAGAGAAAAAGAAAATATGTTGATGAGTCTGACATGACACACCACTCTTCTTTTGAAGAAACTGCTTGTTTATAAGCGATGTTGTGTGAAAGTCTAAAGAACCAAGGAGAAAGTGGCAATTAAGTAAATGAGAAGCTAAGTAGGCCTTATGGCGGTCTCACAAAAATGGAGAGCTAAAAATTAGAATCCAGGGTCACCAAGACACCTGGCACTCGAGGGGCCAGGTTACCAGAGATAAGGGATGTACAGAGGAGTGAACCTGATATTTGCCATGCTTTCCAACAAGTCATTTACTGACTTTTATGCATAGCCTAAGAGAGTCAGAAGGTACACAAAGCTTTCGGTCGTCTCATGGTGCCATGGAGGAAAAAATGGAGGTCAAGGCCCACACAGGCTTTCAGCTGGGACATGGTTCACCTACTCTTAGGATATGGGTGAACCATGAATTGACCAACCCTCATGAGGACTGAAACAAGATTCTAGTCAACTCAGTCCAAGACCAGATTTAGGTGACCTGCTCTTCTTCTAGCTGCTTGCCAGATGCAAAACTCTCTCTCTGGAGAAAGACATTACCTAGAGCCTCTGTAATTTTTCATATGCATTGTCTGGCATTCTATAAAAATTACCAGGCAAACTAGAAGTCCAAGTAACTAAAAACCAAGAGAAAAAAAAAAAGACACTACAGAAAAAGATCCGTAGGAGATCCAGATGTTGGAGTATCAGACATGGAATTGAAGCTAACTGTGATTAATAAGTTTAGAAAACAGATGACAAGATAAAATTTCAATAAAATTTCAGAGAAGTGAAATCTGTTAAAAATCAAATGGATATTCTAGAGCTGAAGTACAATAACTGAAATTAAGAGCTCAGTAGATGGTTTTAAATCAAACCAGATTCAGATGAAGAGGGATTAGTGAACTGGAAGACAGCTCAGTGGAAAATAT
This sequence comes from Catagonus wagneri, assembly GCA_004024745.2. Taxonomy (NCBI): domain Eukaryota; kingdom Metazoa; phylum Chordata; class Mammalia; order Artiodactyla; family Tayassuidae; genus Catagonus; species Catagonus wagneri. Next base: position 1,408,159 of record PVHT020000077.1, on the reverse strand, counting down.
CCAGTCTGAATCAGAGAAAAGGAAAGAATGGAAAACACAGAAAAAAGCACAAATTATATGGGACATGGTGAGACTGTCTAACATACATGTGATTGGAGGCCTAGAAGGCAAAGAGAAAAAAACATTAGGCTGAAGCAATATCTGATAATATAATGGCAAAGACCTGATGAAAGGCCTCATGCGACTGACTAAAAATTTTCAATTTTTTGCTGCTAGAAAAGTAACTAAAAATTTTTTGGTACATCAGAGCATGTTTTAAACTGGCGGATGACAGCCAGCTCCACTCATTATTCATGCTCAGTCTTTTCCATTCATATTTCTGCAGCAACAGAAGGTCTATAAAATTCAACAGAGCACACAATTAGTTGCTAAGTGAACATAATTTAAACAAGGGGAAAAAACATTGGCTTTTTTTTTTTGGATGAAGAATTTTAATCAAGTGTAATAAATCATGCAAATACAGAAGATGGTATATTCTCTCCATACACAAGGCCTATAAAGCTGGACACCTCTGTCCTACTACCTACACTATTCGTAAGTGCAAATATTTGGAAGTGTATTGGGAATACGCCCTGGATTCAGGCAATAAGGGGTGCATTGTCTATAGAGAACAAAAAAGTGATAAACTAAGTCAGCTTTGCCATTTTTAAGCACCAGGTACAGATATTCTAAACTATGATGGTGACATAACATCCACCCCTAACCTAATGCTTCAGTCCCGCTGTTCCTGCGTCTCCTTGGGCTTCCTTAGACAGCCCGATTTTCTAAAGGTGCCCTGAGTAGACAGGCCCAACAGTATGAGACAAATTTGTCTACAGGAGAAGATGAAATGGCTCAGAGAAAGCCAAAAGTTTTTTGTTTCAGCCATTACATAGGTAGCTCATAGAATAAACGCAAAGATAAAACACAGTTCACAGTAAAGTCGTGTGCATTGTACACATGCCGTGAAAAACATAAACAGTAATAATAGTGATTCAGTTCCAGGAGCATCAACTCTAGAAAGGAAGACAAATGCAGATTTTTTTTTTTAAATCACGTCCTATAAATTATGTGGTGCCACAAGGCTTTAAACCAAAACTGTTTCCTTCTAAACTCATCAGTTTTTATCCCATCATTTAACTCTCACAGAGCAGTTAATGGTTAGAACTGATTTTTTTCTTCTTTAGAGCATCTACAGTTTAGATTTGTTAACAGTTTTGTTGAGGTATAATTGGTATCAAATGAAAAGCGAACATGTTTAATGTATACAGCTTGATGGGCTCGATACCTGCGTATACCCACGACGCAGTCACCACAACCAAGGTGATAAACCGCCCCCAAAACTTTCCTTGTGTCCCTTTGTGGTTGCTAGGTTTGTCTGCGGTAAGAACTCTTAACACAAAATTTACCTTCTGAGCAAACTTTGTTTTGTTTTGTTTTTAATAATTTTATTATTTATTTATCTATTTTTATCTTTTTAGGGCCACACCCCTGGCGTATGGAGGTTCCCAGACTAGGGGTCTAACTGGAGCTCCAGCTACCAGCCTACACCACAGCCACAACAATGTCAGATCCAAGCCGCATCTGCCGCCTACTCCACAGCTCACAGCAATGCCGGTTCCCTAACCCACTGAGCAAGGCCAAGGATCGAACCTGCATCCTCATGGATGCTAGTCAGATTCATTTCTGCTGAGCCACAATGGGCACTCACCTGAGCAGACTTTGAAGGGAGCACTACAGCATGGTTAGCTACTATAGGCACCGTGCTGCACAGTAGAGCTCTAGGACTTTCTCCTCTGGTGTAACTGAATGACGCTTTGTACCCACTGAACAGCTGTCCATTTCCCCACCCCCCAGACCCCGGCAATCTCCACTCTACCTGCTACGTTTACGTGCTTGGCTGCTTCAGGTTCCTTGTACAAGTAGAGTCACCCAGCACTTGTCCTTCTATGGCTGGACTACTCATTCGGCGTAACGTCCTCCAGGTTCAACCATGTCATCACAAGTGGCAGGATTTCCTTCTTTTTCAAGGCTGAGTAATTTTCCATGTGTGTGTATGCCATGTTTTCTTTAACCAGGCACCTGTCGATGGGCATTTGGGTTGTTTCCATGTCTAATTCAGATTTTGAGAAAGGACACTGGTCGGAATTCTCTTGTGGTGCAGAGGGTTAAGGATCTGGCGTTGCCACTGCAGCGGCTTGGGTCAGTGCAGTGGCGTGGGTTCGAGCCCTGGGCTGGGAATTTGCACATGCTATAGGTAAGGCCGAAGAGAAAGAAAGAAAAAAAAAAGGGACATTGGCGTTCCCTCTCTAGCTTCAGTAGTGCTTCACTTTTATTGCTTTAAACTAAAGATAAACATACATAAGACTGAGAACTGACAAGATATTACAGGTGTTCAGAACAACTGGGCTAGGCCCCCCACTGTGTCAGGTGAGCCACTTAGAAGAACAGCATGGCTCAGAGAAAGACAAATCTCATCTGATATCACTCATCTGTGGAATCTAAAAAAATTACAAATGAACATATTTATTTATTTATTTATTTATTTTTGTCTTTTTGCCTTTTTATGTAGAGCCGCACCTGCGGCATATGGAGGTTCCCAGGCTAGGGGTCTAACAGGCGCTGTAGCCGCCGGCCTACACCACAGCAACGCGGGATCCGAGCTACGTCTGCAACCTACACCACAGCCCACGGCAACGCCGGATCCTTAACCCACTGAGCGAGGCCAGGGATCGAACCCGCAACCTCATGGTTCTTAGTCGGATTCGTTAACCACTGAGCCACAAAGGGAACTCCACAAATGAACATATTTACAAAGCAGAAGTAGACTCACAGACATAGAAAACAAATTTATGGCTTCCAAAGGGGAACGGGGAGGGAATAAATCAGGAGTTGGGGATTAACCTACTCTATATAAAATAGATAACAAAAAGGACATATTGCATAGCATAAGGAACTTTACTCAATATCTTATAATAACCTATAATGGAAAAAATCTGAAAAAGAGCACATATGTGTATATATATATATATATATATATATATATATACACACACACACTCTACTGTACACTTGAAACTCACAGCATTTAAATCAACTACATTTCAATAAAATTTTTTCCGAAGAGCGTCATGGCTATAAGAAGACTGTGTACATACACAATTTTTAGTCATGTAACAGCTTTGTCATAAAACTTCTGTTATTCTTGAGAAAATTAATAGAAATCTATGTTCTCATCTTCTCCAAAGAATGGGCCAGTTTGCAAACATCATTGCCAAAAACATCTGAAGACTCTTTCAATTTTGGAGAAACCCAGACTTTTATGACTTAACTCTTTCCCTTGTATGCCAAAGGGGAGCACTGCGAGAGCACCGTCTCCGAGTATTCTGTCTTTTCAGTAGAATTTAATCCAGACCAGAACAACACGTCTTTTCTCCAGAAAGTAAATTACTTCACCTATCCCCCGGGAAGAGCAAATTATGACCAACGCTTTGAATTCTCCCTGCAGCAAATCGGTGACATTTATGGGACGCGAAAGCCCAGGGTGGTGCAGGATGAAACGGAGCTTTAGAACGTGAGGACAGAAGAAGGGACCTCCCCCCCCCCGCCACCTCCCCAATTTAGACCTTCACTCTGAGAGCCCATTCATCCCAAATCACCACCCCGAGCCAGCCACAGGCATTTCCTGAGCTGCCCCAGGAGGGACGGTGTCAAACTAAGTACCTGGCTTTACATCTCACAGACCACAGAGTCCACGCGCTCGAGGGTGCCACGGACCAGCAAGGGAAAAAGGTGCGGAATTTCAGATGTGACACAGAGAACATTCACACCGCCACCTCCGCGGTCATCAGAGAGTCCCATCCAACTATTTTTCTCCGGCCTCATGTAAATCCATTTACGATTCTTTTTGGCCGCACCCACGGCATGAGGAAGTTCCTGGACCAGGGATCCAACCTGAGCCATGGCAATGATCCAAGCCACTGCAGGAACAACGCCAGAACCTTAACCCACCGAGCTGCCGGGGAACTCCACGTAAATCCATTTTCCTATCAAGAGAGTTCAGTTCTGAATTCAGCTCTGTGCCTGATTTGCTGTAATGTGAGTATAAGGTGATAAAACAAACAAACAAGAAGAATAGAACCATTCACCGAAATGACTCGAGATAGTCAGTTTGGGAAGCTTGATGGGACTGTGTACTTAGCACAGCAAGACGGGCCTCGGCCGGGAGTCCACCTGTGGCTGTGACCATGAGCTCTGACACCTGGGGGAGGGGAGGCCAGAGGAAGCCAAGGAGCGGTCCTGAGGTCAGGTCTAACCCCGTCATCAGGTCCCCAGAGGCAGAGAGGACAGGCTGCTCACACTGTCGGGTCCCAGGGGCCATAGTCACTCCCAGTTTGCTCTCTCTCCTTTCGTTTCCTTCATTGTCTCTTATCTCTTTACAAAGCATTCCAAGTTTTTTTCCTCCCGTAACTTTCAAAGGCAATTTGCCACTGAGGAGAGCCACCAGGCCACCGCGCAAGCCCGGCCCCCAGTGAGAGAGAGAAGCAGGGGAGCGTAGGGTCTAAGGACGTCTTGCAAAGTCAGCGGGGAGACTTCGTGTCCAAGGCAGATGACAAAGTCTGTGTCTCCCAGAAAAAATGCCTCAGCATCCCCCCACCCCACGGCAGGCCTGGGGGCTGCCAGATGCCGCGGCCGGCCCTTCCCTGCGCTCCCTGCAGAAGCACACCTGCCAGGAGCGTCCTCAGGGCCGCCGGTCAGGCCGCTCAGGAGGCCCGCGAGGCGGGGGGCCCGCCAGGAAAGCCCGCAGCCGTCACAGCAATAACGGCCACCGTTTATTGGAGCTACCTGGTGCCGGGACTGGTGTTAGACACGTTCCAGATGTGGGAGAAAGGGCGGGCCCTGCTGCCGACAACCCCACCGCCCGGAAAGCAAGACAGATCCGAGGAACAGCCCTCGCAGGCAGAGCCACGGGTGCGAGAGCGCGGGGTGGAGGGGTCAGGAAACCCCCGCTGCGAGTCACGAGCGGAGGAACGGGGATTAGGCCGGAGGCAGCGGGCCGGGGCCAAGCCCAGGGAGGCCGGGGAGGCCGGGGAGGCTGGGGGGGAAGGCCCCACGGGCTCCAGCAGCTTTGCTGCCTGGAGGAGCTGGTCCTTCATCTTCTCAAAAAGCCTCTGTAAAATGCACACACTTGACCTTCCGGTTTGGGCAACACTCAGTCTGACGCCTGAGACTCTTCAGTGGAATAAAATAATGGATACAACTCAGAAGCTCTTGATGAAACAAATTTGACGGAATGGTATGGAATTGGCTTTGGGGCATGTGACAAAATGCTGGGTCCTGGGACTCTAAGGACTGAGTAGAAAATTGGAAAAAGAAACTCGGCTTTGCAGACGTGGCCAGTATTGTGGGTGCCTGGGGAATGCTATGATTTGGGGGGTGAATGGGACAGGTACCCGTGGCTCATGATGGCCACACCTGCCCCCATGTGAGAGCAGAAGGATTAATTCCAGGCCTTCTCTACACCCTAAGCTCTCCCTCCTTCTCATAGGTCAGAAGCTAATGGTTACGTGCTGACCTTCACCCCAAATGGCTCAAACAAGTATGTAAATCTGATCTGTGAGTTCTTAACCAGGAGAGGATCTGGAGAAGGCAGGTACCTGCTCCCCCCAGCTTTAGATGACAATAAACATATTCTCAGAAGAGCAGTGTACACGAGGGGCAAAGAATCGTTTTTGCATGCAGGCCACTCAGGAAAAAAAAAAGTCTTTAAACACTGCGTTTATACATTTTTTACAAAACTAAACTCTCTTGAGTCCAATTAAAAATGTCTATAAATATATAGAGTCTTATACTTTTCTTGGCCACACCCATGGCATATGGAAGTTTCTGGGCCAGGGATCAAATCCAAGCCAGAGCCGCAATCTTGCACCACAGCTGTGGCAAAGCCGGATCCTTAACCCACTGTGCCACGGCAGGAACTCCCTAGTTTTAGAATTTAGGATTCTTACGTTACTGCATAGAAAAATATTTGGGAGTTCCCGTTTTGGCTCAGTGGGTTAAGAACCTGACACAGTGTCCGTGAGGATGCAGGTGCAATCCCTGGCCTCGCTCAGTGGGTTAAGGATCTGGTGTTGCTGTGAGCTGTGGTGCAGACCGGCAGCTGCAGCTTGGACTCGACCCCTAGCCTGGGGACTTCCATATGCCGTGGGTGTGGGCTTGACACAAAAAAGGAAAAGAGAGAGAAAAGAAGAAAGGGAGGGAGGGAGGAAGGAAGAAAAGAAGAGAAAACTATTTAAGGACAGGTTTTCTTTATTAAAGTATTAATATCTGCGGCATCTTTGAGTGGTAATGCATGGGCACTTTTAGCCATTTACCCTGAAAACCAGATCAGAGGCCCTATCAGGAAGTCAGGAGATGGAATTTGGGCTGAGAACTGCAGGATACAGTGGCAGTATTCACTTGCTAATGGATATTAGGGCCCCGTGGACCTGAAAGCACTGGCCACGGTGGCTGGGCTCCACTCCACGCTCGGCAACACGCATGGGACATAGAAAGATACAGACTCCGCGCCCCTTTGCTGAGGGGTTCAGAGTCCGGTGGGAGAGGGAGGCAGCGAAAGAGTACCCACAGCTCGGCGATGGGTGGCGCTCATCCAGGAGGCTGGCAGCGGAAGGGAAACGCAAGCAGAGCAGCGATGAGTTTGGTGAGGGGGAGGTGAGGAAGGCTTCGGAAGGAAAATCATTTTTGAGCCGGACTTGGAAGGAAAAATAGATATGATCCAGCATTCAGTGTCTCATCGTGATTCACTTGGTCCGGTGCAAGAAACTTCAGTCACAACATTTCAGAATTGTCATCCTGGGGACCAACTAAAGAGCCCGTGAAAATCTTTTGTGGAATAAAACAGCAAAGAATCCTTATTTTGGAAGGTTAATGGATGTCAGATAATAATACAATGGGAATATTCAGATCACTGTGACCCAATTACTGAATTATCCTTAAAACTTGCCAAATCTAAGGATGTTACCTTTGATGCTCTTGGTTTCAGGCAATACTTGTGCTCCTGAGACTTGAATTCACCCAGTTTTTAAGCTGAGAAGAATCACTGGGTAGAGAAACTTCACTAACAGGAAAGATGCCGCAGCAGCGCTAAAAATTACAGTCTCCTCCACATGTTAACTTTGCTTGGCTTTTTCTCTTCACTGGCTTTTATTAACACCAGGCCTTGCAATTTAGTAATCCTCTCCCCCTGGTCTGTCCTTAAACATTTCAGCATCCCAGACAAAAGCTTCAGGAAGAGATTAAATATTCTCCTTGTGATGCCTCTAAAGAATAGACTGGGCATATCTTCCTCTCTGCTTTTAGGCTTAAATAGGACTTCTCTTGCTAGACTAGCTGGTTAGAGATCTAATTCTCAATATTAACTTTCTAGGGCTTAGTGCCAACATGGAATGCTTTACTGTTAAAAAAAGTATGGCCTCAGGACAGTGTAGGGGCTGCCCTGGAAGGAAGTGGGCACAAAAATGAACCAGGCAGTACATACTATTTCTGGGTCGGTGCTTGAAAACTTTTCAAGTCTTACTCTATGACCTTTACAGAGCAGTTTTAATAGAACAGGCTTTGAAAGTGTCTTTCTTCATCAACAGTGTCCATTTATATATCATCGGCGTACAATTAGAGTTCAAGACTGATGCTAAAAAGAATGGCAAAAAAAAAAGAAAAGAAACCGATTCTATGGGCTCAGCCACACTGAGCTACCCAGGGAAACAGTCCTGGAGAAAGAAAGAAGAGGGGCTCCACCGACAGTGCTCAGTCCCCGCCTTCTACAAAGCTGGATCCCAGGTACTGTGGACTTTATACTGTTTGTAGTATATGTCTGAGCTCCAGGAAGCAAAATAAATCCCCAAGGACAAATTTTTTTTAAAGTTGTTGAGCTGAAATCAGAGCAGGGAGCCATGAGCTTCGAACAAAGGCATCAGGTAGGGTTGACATAAGAGGACGGGGTGACACCATTCTGCAGTAAAACCCGGAGGCTTGCACCTGCTGCCAGGTGGAAAGATGAACTTGAGATTCCTGCATTAGGCCTGCAACCTGAAGGCCCTACGGCGCCCAAATCCTGGCAGAAGCAAATGAAAACTCCCCTCCGGAGACACCGCCCGAGCGTGGGCTCTCGGGATTCCCCAGTACAAAGGCCAAACAGGAGGTCCCGCTATGGCGCAAGGGGATCGACGGCGTCTCTGCGGCGGCAGGGAAGCGGGTTCAGTTCCCAGCGCGGTGCAGTCGGTTGAGGATCCAGCATTGTCGCAGCTGTGGTGCAGGTTGCAACTCTGGCTCTGATTCAATCCCTGGCCCAGGAACTTCCATATGGTGAGGAACAGGCAAAAAAAAGATCAAGTAAATTCAAGCGCACAACCCAAGAGCAAATTTATAAAAAAAAAAAAATTCCCATGAAGGTGAGTTAACTGAAACAAAACCACCATACTAGGGTTCCCGCCCAAGGACTTCCGAAAGTAAAAGCATCAAACACAGAAAAACTACTAAATGCTGAAAGGAAGGAAACAGAATCACAAAAATGAAAAAGAAGCAAAAGACTACTAAAAATGACCAGACAGAAAATTCAGACATTTTAGAAATAAAAAATACAGTCATTGTAAAGAAGAAATTGTCATAGTCTCACAAAGGAAACCAAGAGAGCCTGTGTCACTCATGTACCTGCCCGGCTGGGAGGGCTGCCGGGAACAGGGGCTCAATGTCACCTTGAGAAGCGGAGTCACCGAGAAATTTGATGGTGCTGGGCTGTGCTTAGGACTAGAATCGAGGTGATCAGGGGGATGCGCTTCCAAAAGGAGGTGACAAGGAAAGACTGGGGGAAACAGTCAAGCGGCCATCGCTTTGCAGTTGGGAAACCCAGACAAGGGTTTGCCCAGAAAGTTGCCGAGCGGCGCACGCTGTGTTCTTAGCTTCCCAGAGTAGGTCGTGGCAACAAAGCTGATTCTTGGCAAACAAATATGGCCCCCGTGGGGGAAGCTTCCATCTCTATTTTTCAGTACCTTGCATAGATCTTTGATAATTATAAGGCTTCGAAACATGTTTTTGACAGAAAGGAAAAAAGAAAGAGAGCTGGGTAGGAAAGTGGTAAAGACTGTGTATAACTTTTTTTGTCTTTATTTTTTTAGGGCCACACCCTTGGCATATGGAAGTTTCCAGACTAGGGGCTGAATCAGAACTGTAGCTGCCGGCCTACACCACAGCCACAGCCACGAGGGATCTGAGCCATGTCTGCAGCCTACACCACAGCTCTTGGCAACACCAGATCCTTAAGCCACTGAACGAAGCCAGGGATGGAATCCGAGTCCTCATGAATACTGGTCGGGTTCATTACCGCTGAGCCACTGCGGGAACTCCTGCCCATAACTTCCTTTTTTTTATCTTTTTTGGCCGCACCTGTGGCATGTGGAAGCTCCTGGGCCAGGGACTGAACTCATGCCACAGCAGTGACAATGCCAGATCCTTAACCTGCTCAGCCACCAGGGAATTCCAAGACTGCCTAGAACTTGCCTGACTTCTTATTTGTTGGACCATCAGATTTCCAAGTGTGGGCTCGCCTCTTAGAAAGACCCACACACTCTCTGAACTTATGGACCTTTAGAAATTCCAGGAGCTCCGTACTGTTCCTCGGATGTGCGTAGTGTTTCTGACTCCACACTCGGGCGACAGCAGCCTTGAGCACTACGGGACATTAGTTTCTCCTGAGTCTCCCTAACCTGGTCTCTCATCTGATCAAAGGTGACCTCTGAGAGCTGGTCGGCTGGGTGAAGAGGGAGAAAGAGAAATGGGCTCAATGGCCACTCTGCCCTCCGTTTTCCTGAACAAAGCCCAAGAAATGATGGCGAATATTTGCACCCTAAAGCTGACACTTTAATGACTTTATGCCCAGGAAACTAGCAGCTTCCTGTGTTACCTGGGCCTCCATCTTCCAGCTGCGGAGAGGAGAAGTGCTGGGGGCATTTGTAGGGACAATTTTTGGTTCAGTCTCTCAACCTGCAAACCCCATTGGATATCTACTTGTCTCTGGCATTGTCTTAGGCTCCATAAAGGAGTCAAAAAATTGTAAGACACGGCCTTGTTCTGCAGGTTCAAAGATGATCTGGGAGGGCTGGCTGGCGTACCAGTCAAGGCTCGGCCAGGAAAGCAGCGCCATGTTTCAGAGATGAGGGATTTAATGGGCATTAGACCACATAGAAAAGTTGGAGATGCTTAAGAAGTAAAGGTTTGGAAGGCAAAGCTTGCAGGCGCGAAGAAGACTCACCAGGAGTTCCTTGGTGGCTCAGCAGGTTGAGGATCTGGCATTGTCACTGCTGTGGCGCAGGTTTGATCCCTGGCTCAGGAACTTCTGCACGCCCTGCATGCCTCAGGTGCAGCCAAAAAAAAAGAAGGAGAAGAAGGTGGAGGATGAGGAGGAGAAAGGAAATAGAAGGGAAGGAGGAAGAAAAAAAAGAGGAAGAAGAGGAAGGAGGGGGAGAAGAAGAATCACCAACAACACCAGCTCTGGCTCCAACAGAAAATCCGGGGCATGTGGGGAGATCTGAGAAGAAGCCAGAGGTGGGCTGCCCCCCAGTGAGTCTGCAAAGGGGGCCGGGCAGGGGTGTTCTGGGAGCTATGCTTCAGTGGCTTCCACCTCTGAGGGCCCACGCTTGGCCCTGGGCTTGGAGCCGCTGTTGGTCGGCCAGGCCAGCAGCTGGGCAGAGGGGCTGGACACAGAATGGGCAGCTCTGTCTCTGCCTGTCACTAGCCTCGACCACAAGGAACTTCTGGAGGGTGACGGCCACCACGTCCCTCCCACTTTCCGGATCTCATACAAACCTCTTTGGCCAACCCTAACCCGGGGAGGGGAACTCAAGGAACCGGAGCTCCCAGCTTGACCGAGTTGGGACAGAACCATCTAGCACAGCTGGCAACGGCCAATGCCTCTGCCCAGAGAGACCTTCGTGACCTCTAACCCCTGCCTGCTAAACCTCCATCATGGATTTTATGACAGTATTTGACGACATCACCCTTCATTTGCCTAATTATCTAACATCATCTCTCCCAACAGCACAGCAGCTTCAAGAGGCCAGAGGCTGTTATCTCTTTTGCCCACCACGGCCTACCTAGAGCCCAGAACAGTGTCCGCCACATCGAAAGGGCCCCGTGACCATTTGCTGGGAGAACCAATGAATAAACGGACAAATGGGGCGGCCTGGATTTCTACATCCTGCTCCGCCCGTGCCAGGGTGCCCGTCGAGGCACCTTGCCTGGCCTCTCCCGCCTGGACGCCCGCCTGGTGTCTGTGGTTACGGCAGCTCCGTCCAGCAGCCAGGAATGTGCCCCCCCATTTCCTCCCACGGCAAAAAGGGTGAGAAATCTGTATGTTTTGGAACAAGGAGCTCCAGCTTCTTCATGCGACCCCCCCGCCCCCCACTCCACAGTTCTGGCTGCCAGCCTCAGACCCTGCCAGCAGCACCGCCCATCCCTGTGCCCTCAGGTACTTAAGAGCAAAAGACCCAGACACTCACAGTCCGAGTGACGGCTGGTCCGTTCTAGAACCCTAGACCAGACGCTCCCACACGGTCGGCGCCGGCCCCCTCCCAACCTTCGGCTCAGGGCTTCCGAGCCCAGGAGAGGCTTATTCTTATTTTCTAAGTCATTATTCACCGTAAGCTCTGATTTCAGAATGACTTTGAGACATAACCACTTAAGATTTAAAGCAATATTGATAAAGTCTAACCAAACAGTGCTTTTTCCAGCTCTCCTCGTGGGAACTGTGTCCTCCATTCCCACTCTAAACATTTCATCTCGAAACACGAGCCCAACAGGAAAACATTACAGCTGTGGTAATAGGGGCGCCTGAACACACACTTGGACAACCGGAGAACCTCTTCCGAGGGACTCTGTGTCTGAAAGATGAACTCTGGCAGAGGAAGAGGGACTCCCAATGACCACGGCCAATGAATAAATGATTTGACGACCGCTAAAAGAAAGAGTGGAATCTTCAGCCACAAGATAAGAGCAAAAGAATCATTAAAAATGTGCACAGAGGAGTTCCCATTATGGCTCAGTGGGTTAAGAACCCGACATAGTGTCCCTGAGGATGTGGGTTCGATCCCTGGTCTCACTCAGTGGGCTTAGGATCCGGTATTGCTGTGGCTGCGGTGTAGGTCGCAGATGCGGTTCCAACTGGAGCCCTGGCCTGGGAACTTCCATATGCTGGGGCTGTGGCAGTAAAAAGAGAGACAAAAATGTGCACGGAAAGGTGCGTCTTAGTAATAATGCTGTTTCAAAACAAAATTAATCTAATATAAACAGCCCGAAATATTTTCATGTGCAATAACAAAAATGAAGGTTATTGGCCCCTATAGCTCCTTAGGGATCATTTGCCTGTGAGCAGCATATGAAGAAACCTTTGGAACTGAATCCATGTAACAGAAAACATCTGTTTGGGCATCTTTCAATTACAATATGTTACAGGGGAGAAAAAAATTGGGATTTAGAAATACCATCCTGACATGTAAACTAGCCATTTCTGACTTAAACGTTTCATCGACTTCATTGGCAGAAACGGCTATAATCATCCTTACGTTTTTCTCTTTTGCAATTCTTAAAAAATTTGTCTCCCCATCTTCTTACATGGTAAATAAAGGAACCAGACGTACAAACAAAGGATCGTTGTGGGGCCAGGGTTCAAAAACATTTCCCCATTAATATGAAACAAGAGGAAGGAAACGGAACAACCCGGATCGACATGGTTGGAAAATCTTAGTCGTATGATGTGAGTCACCGATTTTGGTTTTACAGGTGGAGGATGGCAAGGCGTGAAACGGAGGAAAGCCGCATCTTCCAGCTTTTGAAAACGTCCGTGACCCCACATTGCCTCCTGATGCTGTGCTGTCTCCTTCTCCAAGGCGAACGTTCTCCCCCGAACAATCCGCACACGCGGGCTGCGGAAATCAGACTATTCCCCAAAGTCCCCTAGAGTCATGAATGGTGTCCTGCTGGCCAAATACGACGCATATAACACACAACGCTGGGACCTTCCCTGCCTCTCCCAGGTTCTCTCCATCTGGGCAGTGGTTTCCTCTTCTCCACCCCATCTGCAGATTTGTCATTAGCCTTTCACCCCTTAAAAGTCGGTCATTCCCAAAGCTATATCCTCTGACCTCAGCTTCCAGGGTGTGTCGGGGCCTGCTCCTGCCCATTGTCTCCGCCCGGGCCTGGCCTTCGTCCTCCTCGCCTGCACGGCTCCCCTCGCTGGCCTCTCCCACTCCAGGTTGCATGCCCACCCCACCCTAGTCACCCCTTCCTAGCCATCCCCCACATTGCAGCCAGGGTGCTCAGCCGAAACGGCTTCTTCTCACTCTTAAAATCTTCCAGTGGCGCCCCTGGGCCCTCACGGTAAAGCCCAACCCCCTGGCCTGTCCTTCCCAGTCTGGGCCCTCCTGGCCAGCCAGCTGCTCTGGCCAGTGAGCCACCGTGGCCTCAGCCCCTCTCCAGGCTGTTCCCACTGCCCAGGATGCCTTTCCCCTTAGTGACCCCCTGCTGCACGCTCATCCTCTAAGCTGCAGCCTAAGTGTCCCCCGTTTCACGTTCAGTGTTGGCTCTTTGTGCCTTCTGTCCATTTTTTATTGATCGGCCTCACCCAGATTTATCACTTGTATTCTTTTAAAAACACACAGCTTTCGTCTTTGTTGATCTTCTCTATTCCATTTTTTATTTCAGTATTTTCTGCTCTAATGGTTTTTTTCCCTTTCTCCTACTTTCTTTGCACTTCTCTTGCTTTTCTTTTTCTACCTTCTTGAGATGAACATTTAGCTCATTGAGTTTTTTCAACCCACATTCTTTCCTCATACATTTTAAGGCAAAGACTTCCCTAAAGGGAATCGCTCTGCTTTGTTACATCCCACGTGTTTTGAAAACAGTATTTTTGTTTAGAATTTTTTGGACTAGTGAGTTATTTAATACTTCTCTTAATTTTTAAATATATGGTGATTTTTCCAGTTATCGTTTTGCTTTTTCATTGTGATCATATTACATACTTTATCGTTTTAATTGTTTAAAATTATTGAGACTTGCTTTGTGGCCTATGTTCAAGTTTTGTAACAGTTCAACACATACATACTTGAAAATCAGGTATAGTCTCATATTGTCTTTTGGTGTGTCTGTTTTTGAATTATGCTTTTGAAATGCTTTATAGTTTTACAGATTTTTTTTTTGCCTGCTTGTTGTATCAATTTCTGAAAGAAGTTTGTTACTAAATTCCAGCATGCCTACATATTTATCCAATCCCCTTCCAAAACTTTCAGTCTCTTTTTCCTTCAATTATTTCAAGGACATATAATTAGATGCATATAAATTTTAGATTACTCTATCTTCCTGATGTATTGAATCCCTAATCAACAAGAAATGACACTTAATCTCCAGTAATTTTTTGCTTTAAGGTGAAGTTTGTCTGATGTTAGCATAGATTCACCAGCTTTCCTTTGGCTACTGTTGGCACAGTATAATTTTTTCCACTCTTTGATTTTCAACTTTTTACTCATATTTTAATTTGTGCCTTGAAAACAGAATATAATTTAGCTTTGATTTGTAATCAAAAGAGAAAATCTTTGTCTTTTACCTAAAGTGTTTAGTCCATTTATACTTAATATGCTTGCTGATATATCTGACTTTAAATCTGTCTTTCAATATGCTTTTTTTTTTCCTATTTGGCCCCCTCACTTTTTTTTTTGTCTTTTTTGCCTTTTCTAGGATCATACTCGTGACATATGGAGGTTCCCAGGCTAGGGGTCTAATTGGAGCTGTAGCTGCCAGCCTACGCCACAGCCACAGCAATGTGGGATCCGAGCCATGTCTGTGACCTACACCACAGCTCATGGCAACGCCAGATCCTTAACCCACTGAGTGAGGCCAGAGATCAAACACACAACCTCGTGGTTCCTAGTCAGATTCATTAACCACTGAGCCATGACGGGAACTCTTTGGCCCCCTCTCTGTTTATGGAATTTCCAGGGCAGGGGTCAGATCCAAGCCACAGTTGTGATCTATGCTGCAGCAATGCTGGATCCTTAAACTCACTGTGCCAGGCCGGGAATTGAACCCGCATTCCAGAACTCTAGAGATACCACCAATCCCACTGCTCAGGGGGAACTTCTCAACATGCTCTCCATTTGTCTCAGTCACTCCATGCTCCTTTCTCTCTTTTCTTGCCTTCTTTTGGATTGGCTATTTTTCATTATTTCACTTTTTATCATTTCATTTTATCATTCTATTTATTTGAAAGTTTTGCTATTATGCTTTTAATGGTTATCTTGGAAATTACAACATGAATTACTAACTTATCAAAGTCTAATAATACTTGGTACTTTTACCTCCTCTTGGACAACATAAGAACCTCAGAACATTTAAAACCCTTTTATCTCCCTCCCAGCTTAAAGCTGTTTTTATTTTATGTCTTTAAATAGATAGATAATACTTAAATAGACAGATAACACACATATATATGTACTCACAATTAGGAACTGTTATTGTTTTATAAAGTAAATATCATTTGGATTTACTCATATATAAATGTTTATATATATACACACACACAAACGCATACATATATATTATCTAAATATATTTATATGCATATTTATATGCATATTTTATGTATTTATAGTTATATAATATATATTTACAAATGTATAAATATATATATTATATATATATTATGCCACACACATGGCATACGGAAATTCCTAGGCCAGGGACTGAATTCAAGCCACAGCTGCAACCTATGCCACAGCCGTGGCAATGTGAATTCTTTAACCCACCTGGGGCTGGGGAACGAAACTGCACCTCCACAGTAACCTGAACCACTGAAGTCAGATTCTTAATCCACCGCATCACAGCAGGAACTCCTTATGTATATATTTATACTCTCCTTTGTTCCTTTTTTTTTTTTTTGGTCTTTTTGCTTTTATGTAGAGTCACACCCGCGGCATATGGAGGTTCCCAGGCATATGGAGGTTCCCAGGCTAGAGGTCTAACAGGAGCTGTAGCTGCCGGCCTACGCCACAGCCACAGCAACGCGGAATCCGAGCCACGTCTGCGACCTACACCACAGCTCATGGCAACACCGGATCCTTAACCCACTGAGCAAGGTCAGGGATCGAACCCGCAACCTCATGGTTCCTAGTCGGATTCGTTAACCACTGAGGTACGACAGGAACTCCTCTCCTTTGTTCTTGATTTATCCTGTGTTCCTAACACTCCCCCTAGGTTATTTTCTGATTGCCTAAAAAAACTGTCTTTGATGTTCCTTTACTGAGAGTCTGCTGATAACAGCACTCTGTTTTTGTCTGAAAATGCCTTTATTTCACCTTCGTATTTGAAAGATATTTTTATTGACAGCCTATGTTGGCAGTTCATTTTTGTTTTCTCTGTATATTAGAGATTTTCCCCTATCTTCTGCCTTCCATTGTTGCTCTCAGTAACTCTGTTATCAGTCTAACTATTGCAGCTTTCAAAAGTAATCTTTCTTTTTCTCTCCAACAACTTTAAGGATTTGATTATGTATAATTTCACTATAACATGTCCTTTATATTTATCCCAACTAGGATCCTTTGGGAATTTTCCTAGAAAAACTGTCAGCCATTATTTTATCAAATATCATTTATGCTTAAGACTTAGACCCTGCTCCTTCTGAGTATCCAATCTGACATATGTTAGACCTCCTAATTATATGTCTTATGTTTCCTTATTACCTTATTACCTTTACATGCTTCGTTTTGCATATTTTCCTATAACCAATATTATTGTTTACTAATTTTCTCTGCAACTCATCTAATTTACCATTAAGTCTGTACATTGAAGTTTTAATTTAGTTATTAGACCTATTAAGTTCAGCATTTACTTTGTTCTTATGTATGTCTGCCTTGTCTCTTTTTATGTTTTCCAATATCTGCCAAATTCTTCAAGCTTATCCTTTCTCTTCTTGAAAATAGTTAAGTAGAGTTTGTAGGTAGTTTCTCACTGAAAATTTGCATATCTGGTATTCTTATGAGTATTTATGGCATTTCTTGTTTTCATTGGTTCTTTTGTTTTGTTATTTTTGTTCAAGTAAGTGCTTGACTTTTTTTTATGTTTTCCTTTCAGCTATACTCTCAGCATATGGAAGTTTCCAGGCCAGGGATCTTATCCAAACCACTTCTGCAACCTACCTATGCCACAGCGTCCTTAACACACTGCTCGGAGCTGGGGATTGAACCAGCAATGCCACAGAAACGAGCTGGATCATTAACCTACTGTGCCACAATGGGAACTCCTTGACATGGTATTCTTAATTATTTGTAGAAATATTTTGAAACCTAAGATGATATTACTTTTCTTTAGTTATAATTTTAATTGCTTCTGCCAAGTCCTGAAGGATTATCAATCAATCATCAGTTATTCCAACTTTAAGACATACGAGTTTCTTGGTCACCCAGATGACCCAGAACTGAGCCATAGTTCATGGAAGAGCAGTTTTACTTCCACTTCACTCTCATCTCTAAGATATGCAGGTCTGCTAACTCTGAGACCAAAGCATAGGAAGTTTTATCTTTTTGGTCCCTGGGCTCTGACATCATGCCCCGCCCCACACCCCTCAGGACTAGAAATGTAGTACTTGCTCTCTTAGCCATGTATTTCAGATTTCCAGTTACCCCTTAGTCAAACGCAGTTGCAAATGCCAACCTCGCTTCTCTGTATTTTCATTTTCCTCTGGATCTGGATCTAGTAAGTCCTGATGACTTTTTTTTTTTTTGACTTTTCAGAGCCGCACCCATGGCATATGGAAGTTCCCAGGCTAGGGGTCGAACCGGAGCTGCAGCTGCCAGTCCACACCACAGCTGCAGCAACGCCAGATCCCAGCCACATCTGCAACCTACACCACAGCTCACAGCAATGCCGGATCCTTAACCCACTGAGCGAGGCCAGGGATCGAACCTGCATCCTCATGGTTACTAGTCAGATTCATTTCCGCTGAGCCACGATGGGAACTCCCAAGTCCTGATTATCTTAGCAGCTCTTTGATGCTTTTAAAGAACTTTTTAAATGTCATTTAATTTTCCGGTGGTTACTTCCAGGGAGATGATTGGTCTAAACTACCCCATCACTATACCCAAAGAGAGAATCTCCTTGGATGCTTTCATCTCTTGCTACAAGGTAAGTATCACTTAACAGTGCCCTGCTGGTCCAGCATATTGTGAGACTGCGGTAACCCCGAGCACCAAATGTAATAATTTGTTTAATACTGCACAAAAAAGAACCAGCTTTTCCAGTCACCATGTGTCCCTCCCTTGGGCCTCACTTTTTTCTGTCCCCTTAGTTCCTCATCAGTGACACACCACCCCTGCTTTCCCTCGGCTCTGTTCTCTCCCCAGTGCTTTCTGTTCATGCATGTCCTCCTGTGACCAGTTCGTGCTACCCTTTACGCAGCTTTTAAAACCATCCTTGTTTTTTATCTTTTTCATCCTAAAAAGTAAAAAGTGCTTTTGCTCCTGTATGAATTCAAATGACTCTTCATTTCTTTTTCAAGAAAGAAAGAAAGAAAGAGAGAGGAGGGAAGGAGGAAGGAAGGAAGGAAGGAAGGAAGGAAGGGGAAGGAAGGAAGGAGGAAGGAAGGAAGGAGGGAGGAAGGAAGGAAGGAAGGAGGGAAGGAAGGAAAAGGAAGAAAGGAAGGAAGGGAGGTCCAGCTGAATCAAGCTAAAAGAGATTTGAGAAACAATGTTAAACGATTCATCATGCCGACACCAGCTGGGAGAGCCTCCAAAGCACACAGAAGAGTAAATACCACTTAGAAAGACGACTTTTCATGTTTAGAATCATAATAATCGCACTATCCGTGTACTCTCTGTTGAGGCTTAAAGTGCCTGACTCAGAGTAATTAAGCTCCACACTCAATATAGAAACAGATTCAGAAAGCCCTCATGTCTCAGTGTTGTCTTTATATTTGCGATTCTCTAACCAGGGCTGGCCCTGTCATGAGAGAGGTGGCCCTGTGCTGGAAACCTCTCCATCGCACACAAGCTCAGCTTCCCTCCACCCTCAGAACAACCAAAAGAATGTAAAACCCACAAAATTGAGCTTATTAAAGTAAAACCCCAAACAAAAACCCCTACATTCCTCCCTTTTTACATACCTCCAGGAAAACCAACAGCCCGCGGTCCCACAAAGGACCACAGTGTTTCCATTCCAATGAAAACAAACACGCTCTAACTGAGAAACCTTAACGTCCAGGGCAAACAAGATGGGGGGTAATTTCCGTCACTAGAGACACCAACTTGTAAACAATGAAATAAACTATAATTCACACCCACCCCCAGCCAAATCTTCATCAGCATCCCACCCCCTAGTGCCTTTCACTTCATTTAACACCCTTCCCCCATCACTAACCAACCTAAGTAAAACTAGCTGGTTGCTATGGATACGTTCACGTGAATAGAAAGGACAGGGTAGCAATGAGATGATGCAGCTAGAGGCAGAGACAGAGATGGAGATGACAGAGAAATCGGGGAGACAGAGAGCAACTAAAAATGTGATAAAGGGTTAACATTTGGGCCACCTGGGTGAAGACGAGATGGGAACTCTTTGCGCTGTTCTTGTGATTTTTCTGTAAAGCGAAAATCACTTCAACAGAGAAAATAAACACAAAACCAAAAGCAACAACAACAACTCCTGAGGCTTCACTCTCAATTCAGGAGCTAAGACACCAGTCTCCACTCTCTAGCCCCTGTTTAAATAAGTCACCACAGACAGCATCACATTCCTCTGGCCAGTTACAGAGGGATCACCTGCATTAGGAGCTTCTCTTATGTCATTATTGTCACCCGA
This sequence comes from Catagonus wagneri, assembly GCA_004024745.2. Classification (NCBI taxonomy): domain Eukaryota; kingdom Metazoa; phylum Chordata; class Mammalia; order Artiodactyla; family Tayassuidae; genus Catagonus; species Catagonus wagneri. Next base: position 1,388,290 of record PVHT020000077.1, on the reverse strand, counting down.
CCTTCCGTAAGACTTGCCTGGATGCTCTGATGGAACTTGGGTGTGCCTCCCTGGTCTCGGTCGGAGGTGGGTTCACAAATCGTGTCCAGGCAGGGAGCTTCTGCAGATGCTTCTAACCAAAGAGAGGGAGGGAAAAAAGTTTAGAATTAACAAGGTTATTTTGTAAAAGAGAAGCCAAATTTGCTGAGAGCTCATTAGGCTCTCAATGTTTAGGGGTTACATGTCAAGGGCTGAAAAAAAAAAGATGAAACAGAAATGTAGACCAAAAGTTGCACAAAGCACACAGAAGTTTCCGTGGTGTGACTTGGACACTGTCTCCTCTGGCCTGGTCTCGCTCAAGGCTGAGATCCTCCACCGACCTCCACAACCTGACTCTGCTGGGTCCTGTGGCCACCTCAGGTTCCTCAGGCCCTGGAAGCTTCCAAAGGCCCATGTTAACAGCAGAGAAAGCACGATTTCCTCATCTACAAAGTCTCCCGTTCCAGTCTTTAACACACAAACAACTCTTGGCCTCAACTACACAGACTTTATAAACTCTCTTTTGCTCCAGTTCTTTCTACTGCACAAATTCGTCAACTGTACGAATTGATGGTGGCGGAAATCGCTCCAAGTCAAACACACTCAGCAGAACGGCCAGAAGCTTGCTAAGCACTTTTGAGGGGGGCCAAAGGCTTACAGACTTTTCCGGGCTTAGGTGGGAAAAATCAGATCCTCCCTCCTGAGGGCCTTTTGCATGATTATCCCCATTTCTCACTTTTCTTCTGTGTTGCCTCCTGTCTTTCCTCTAGCTGGATTAAAAACCATCCACTTGCTAAACATTTGCCTTGTTGGGTCTTTGAGATTTCACATTTTATTTGCCCATACCTTGGGTTACAGCCACTCAGTAAGATGTGTCAATGGGGTACCCCAGAGCTGGCGCTGGGATTGAAGAGGCAGAGGTTGACCGTGAACAGGGACTAGTTCCTGCTGATTTACAGCACACCTGCTCCTGAAAGTCACACCTCAGGTGGCAGCGGCTGGCAGCATCTCCTGTATCTGCACACGGCACATACCAGCTCCAGTAACGCTGACCAACCCCCACGCCCGCCTCGCCCTGGGACGCTCTTAAAAGCATGAACAACAGTGTAATGAGCGCCTACAAAGTGAAAGTCATGGTACCAAGAAGGAGGGTTCGAGCCCTCTTGGAGGAGATGAGGCACAAATGTGCAGGAGGAGTAACGTTTTGCTTTTCAGAGCCTCACCCAGGGCATGTGGAGGTTCCCAGACTAGGGGTCCAATCCGAGCTGAAGCTGCCAGGCCTACACCACAACCACAGCAACGCCAGATCCAAGCCGCCTCTGCGACCTACACCACAGCTCACGGCAACGCCGGATCCTTAACACACTGAGCGAGGCCAGGGATCGAACCCACATCCTCATGGATACTAGTCAGATTCTTTTCCGCTGCGACACAGCGGGAACTCTGACCAAGTAACTGTTTTTGGAAGCCTGTAGGCCAGGAGAAGCCATTTCTTGGGAAGAAGGCAGCGAATGTAAAGCGTCTCTACCGGCGGAGTTCCAGGTACCTTAAAGCAACGTGAGAAACGTTTCCAAACCTTATTTCCTGATGCGTTTCCACTCGTGCCACACAGGTGACTCTTTATCGCATATTCCTCTAAAGATGCGGAGTGCGGGGCCGGCCCTGCTCAAGCCCAGCAGTCGCGCAGCTCGGGGTTAGCTGGGGGCCAAGGTCACGCGGGAGCCCGGGAACGGTGTCAGCGCCGCGTGCGCACTGCCGCCTGCGTGGGCTGGGCTTTCCGGGCCGCGTGGGCGGGCGGTGGGAGGAAGCGCTGTGCCTCTCAAGGCCAACGCTTTCTCGCTCTGGAGGCACCTCCTATGATCCCAGACAATGTGAGCCTCGCCATTCTTTCTTCCATTCCTCTCCCTAGCAAACGGGGCAGACGATGCCAGCCTGAGGCACCGCGGCTACCCTAGTGTCCCCAAAGCTTTCGGCTGCCTGGCATCTGGCCCGATGGCCCTGCCGAGGCCGCTGGCGCGCCCCGTGGAATGGGCTGCGGGTGGGCTCAGGGCCAGACCTCAAGGCACTGCGAGTAACTGAGACACACACTTAGTGCAGTCACTAAGCCACGCCGCTTCACCGTCCATCTCTCCTTTCTTAGGATGAACCTTTGCTGAGGGCTTTCCTGCTCCCTCCGCAGTCTTGCCTCCCTGGACGGCAGACCCATCCAGACACTGACTCCTGATGAAAACAGATGAGACTCCAAAGGCCGCCCCCCTACATCGCCAGCACTGCCAACCGTTTGTCCCCAAGCCCCTACTAACGAGAGCCCGCAGAGAGTCCGGGCCTGGAGCCACGGGACTTTGATGCTGCGTGCACTTTGAGCTGTCAGGGCAAAGACGCCTCAGAGATCTCGAATTCACGTTCCTGCTGGAGAATCTCCTGCTGGGATTACTCCTTGGCAAAAGATTTCCAGCCAAAACGTAAACCAACCTGATTAGATGCCCCACAGCATCAGGACCAGGGCGTGAGCTCCTCAAGCCACGAGGCAGCTCAGAGCTCTGGGGAGGGGAAGCGAAGCAATAAACCAAGGCCTCAGATGCTTCCATCACGTGCCTGGGGGCCGGCCCTCTGCTCTGGGAAGGCACCCCGTCTGCCTCCCGTGTAGCCCGTGGCGGAGGGTGGGGGGGTGGACCATTTTCACCTGCTGTGGGGAGGCACAGCGACCTGGGTGGGCTGCCTCGCCCAGGGGAAGGGGGGTTGTCGCTTTGGCAGGTGCCACAGGGGGGGCTCCCAGGTGTGCATTTCTGAGGCTGCCCTCACAGTCTAGAACCTTCTCTTTGGGGGCCTTTTGGCCCGAGGCTGGAACACAGGCGCGGAGCCAGTGTTGCCAGGCAGAGTGGAGCCTGGTAAGGACTTTTGGAGGGGTGCCAGATGCCTTTGCGTGATTCTTTTTCCTCAGGGAAAGCAGACTCTCGTGGAATAACTCAGCCAACGTGAGCTCCCGCTCCACCCTCTGGCCAGGCAGCCGAGCCCAGGGCCCACAGCGCTTGTCCTGACCGCGATCTCATCCCCGAACGCCGCCGGCCGGGCCCCCCGGAGCGGGAGCAGCAGGGACGGAGAAACGGAGAGGAGAGGTGTGAGCTCTGTGGGGTGGGGAACAAACACAACGTCACAGAACTCCCAGCCCCTCCCCGACTCCTGCCCGCATCTCCTCACACACAGAGAGCCCTTCTTGGAAGCTTTCTGGAAAGAAGAGGAAGGCAGGGCTGCAGGCTTAGCCCAAGCTGAGTGGGGTCTGGAGGTGATGGGGGAACCAGGAGGCCACGGTTGCTGAGGGTGACCAGGCTTCTCTCAGCTTGGATTTAGGGGCCCTGAGCCTCTGAGGGTTCAGGCACCTGCTCTCCAGAAGGAAGGCAGTGTAGGCAGACGTCAGGGGCCATCCCAGAAGCCTACAGAGGAGGCAGAGCTGGAGGAGGCTGCAGTGTGCGTGGCAAAGGGGCCTTGCGGTCTCAAGGTCCCCCCACGTGGCCCAGCCCAGACCTGTGTCTGCCCCCTTACCCACCCGACCACCACCACCAGGACCGGGTACTGCCATCACTGCCGGCTGAAGTCAGGTTGCTCTTCACCTTGGCTCAGGCTCTGTCTCAAGGAATCAGGTGCCTTTCCCTGGAGCCCTTCATTCTAGTCATTAGTAACAGACTAACCCCAAATCTTCTGCTTCTTCTGGAACTCTGGGGAAAACCCATCAGGGTCCTAAGAAGGGACAGTCTTATTCTGGCCACAGGAGCAGACAGGGCTGATAACACAGCACTTCTACCCGACGCCGTGTCCTCCCCGACAGCTGTTCGGGGCCTTGGTGTGCCGACCCGGGTGGCCCCCTGGCACTTGAGACAGAAGCAACCATCACTGCTTCACAGAGAAGGAGATGAGAGGTCAGGGTTCGCCACGTCACGAGCCTGCAAAACTCCACCTCATAATGCTGTTTTGAAAATTAAACAAGGTGGAGAGAGAGAAGTAGGTCAAGCTCAGGAGACTGTTAGAGCAGAGAAACTGTTGTGTGCAAAGCTGTATTAGACATTTGTCCAAGCCTATGGAGCCACACAACACAGTGAACCCGAATGTAAACTCTGGTCTTTTATTTTTTCTTTTCCATTATGGCTGGTTTACAGTGTTCAGTCAGTTTTCTACTGTACAGCAAGGTGACCCATTCACACATACACATATATACATTACTTTTTTCTCACATTATCATGTTCCATTACAAGTGACTAGGTATAGTTACCAGTGCTATACAGCAGGATCTCATTGCCTATCCATTCCAAAGGCAGTCTGCATCTATTAACCCCAAATTCCCAGTCCATTCCATTCCCACCCCCTCCCGCACGGCAACCACAAGTCTGTTCTCCAAGTCCATGATTTTCTTTTCTGTGGAAATGTTTATTTGTGTCGTATATTAGATTCCACATATAGGTGATATCATACGGTATTTGTCTTTTTCTTACTTACTTCACTTAGTATGAGAGTTTCTAGTTCCATCTGTGTTGCTGCAAATAGCATTATTTTATTCTTTTTTATGGCTGAGTAGTATTCCACTGTGTATATACCATAACCTGTCAATGGACATTTAGGTTGTTTCCATGTCTTAACTATTGTGAATAGTGCTGCAATGAACACACAGCTGCATGTGTCTTTTCCAAGGAAAGTTTTGTCCAGGTATATGCCCAAGAGTGGGATTGCTGTGTCATATGGTAGTTCTACATATAGTTTTCAAAGGTACCTCCGTACTCTTTCCCTTAGTAGTTGTACCAGTTTACATTCCCACCAACAGTGCAGGAGGGTTCCCTTTTCTCCACATCCTCTCCAGCATTTGTTAATTGTCTTTAGTAATAATGTATCATCGTGGGCTCTTCAGTAAAAGGACCTCACTTGTGCAAGATGTTAGTCATAGAGAAAACTGGAGGGGGCAGTATGGGAACTCTGTACTTTATGCTCAGTTTTTCTGTAAACCTAAAAATGCTCTAAAAAATAAAGTCTAGGAGGCTCCTGTGGTTGCTCAGTGGGTTAAGGACCTCAGGTTGTCTCCGTGAGGATGCAGGTTCTATCCCTGGCCTTGCTCAGGATCCAGAGTTGCTACAAGCTGCAGTGTAGGTCACAGATGCCACTCAGATCCGATGTTGCTGTGGTTGTGGCATAAGCCACAGCTGCAGCTCCAGCTCCTCTGATTGACCCCTAGCCTGAGAACTTCCATATGCCACAGGTGTGGCCATAAAAAGAAAAAAGTAAGTAAGTGTGTCTCTGAGTATGTGTGTGTGTGCGCGCGCGTGCACGTGTGTTTGTGTGTGTGTGTTGGGGTGGGAATTATAGGCTTTTCCAGCTCACTTTTCACTGAATATATTTGTATTTGTAAAGAATGATGTATTAGGAGTTCCTGTCGTGGCTCAGCGGTTAACAAACCCGACTAGGATCCATGAGGACTCGAGTTCCATCCCTGGCCTTGCTTAGTGGGTAAAGGATCCAGCATTGCCATGACCTGTGGTGTAGGTCGCAGACGCGGCTTGGATCCTGCATTGCTGTGGCTGCGGCGTAGGCCAGTGGCTACAGCTCCTGTTAGACCCCCAGGCTGGGAACCTCCATATGCCGCGGGTGCGGCCCTAAAAAAAAAAAAAAGACAAAGAATGATGTATTCATTAGCAGTGTCAGTGTAAGTTTACTATAAAATCTCACTAACTTAGTGGTTGAATATGAAGACAAAATGGAAATGATATATGAAATTCTTCACTTATTTCTATCATAATTATGATAATCTGTGTGTACGTAGTTTAATTTTTAGCCAATACCTAGAAAATAAAAGAGATAGCTTTTAAGGGAAGGCAATTAAATTGAAAAAATAAAAAATAGGGAAGCAGGTTCAACAGGGCAGAGGAGTAAGATGTGGCGCTCACCTTCTCCCACAAACACGTCAAAAAAAACACATCCGCATGTAGAACCATTTGCACAGGACACCTACTGAGTGCTGACAGAAGACTTTAAACCTCCAAAAAGGGCAAGGAAGCCTCCACATAACTGGGTAGAACAAAAGGAAAAAAAGAAAGAGAGAGAAATAAAAAATAAAGAAATAAAATCTATTTTTTTAAAAAATCAAATGAGTCAGTACGCTTATAGTCTTAGCAAAGTGCTTGATGTATTAGCTGCTCTAACTATCATCATTTTGCCTAGAGCCCAGGACCTGAAAGAGTATTTTCCTCATGGAACCAGGGTGAATCAGAGTATCCCCACCCGAAATTAATAGCCAGTAAGGTATTTCCTAGGGTTCGCCATCCTAAGAGACAACCCTCCCTTCAGATATGCTGAAATTACACGTCTGTGGCAGACACAAAATTGCTAAGTATTCACCCTGTTTTTCTTGCCTGCTGAACATGCTACCCAGGGAGGGTGTGACATGCAAGCTCCAGGCATAGAAAGGATTTGGTTTAAGTCACTACCCCCACTGAAACACTGTCCCCTGTGTTTTTACAAAATACTGTCTTATGCAGGGTTCTTCAAAGATACAAGAGCAATAGAACATATTTTAAGAAATTTATTTTAGGGGTTCCTGTCGTGGCTCAGTGGTTAACGAATCCGACTAGAAACCACGAGTTTGCGGGTTCGATCCCTGGCCTTGCTCAGTGTTAAGGATCCAGTACTGCCATGAGCTGTGGTGTAGTTTGCAGGCATGGCTCGGATCCCGCGTTGCTGTGGCTGTGGCAAAGGCCAGCAGCTACAGCTCCTGTTAGACCCCTAGCCTGGGAACCTCTATATGCTGTGGGTGCAGCGCTACATAAAAAGGCAAAAAGACAAAAAAAAATCTTGAGGGGGAAGTCCTTCATCTTAAGGAAACTTCCGTTTTTGCCCTTAAATTCTTAAGACCTTCAACTGATTAGATGAGGCCCACCCACACCTATTCCTTAAAGTCACATATACTTTCACAGCAACATCTAGGCTAATGGTTGGCAAAAATGCTGGGCACCACAGTTTAGCTAAATTGATACATAAAATTTAACCACTGCAACTACTTTCCTAAACAAATAAGAAGAGAAAGGGTATGTTTGGAAAATATTTGCATTTCAAATTTTCTTAAAGGGATGCATGTTAGAACGTTGTCTGACTGCCAGGCTGGTGAGTGGTCTCTTTGGTGCCCTTCTTGGCTCCCTCTTGATCAATGCACTTTGCTTCTTTACATGGCCCGCAACACCACCTCACACATGCCTGGGAGTTTGGGACTGAAGGACGCAGCACTGCAGTTTAAGAACCTGCTCATCTGATGCAGAAATACGCGTACCTGCATGCGTTATTTTGCACACTCCTTGCAGGAACCAATCAGAGCTCTGTCCTGTTCCACCAACTGACTTAATAACATAGCTTCTCCCAACCAGACCCTGAGAAGCTGGAGGGCCCTCACCTCGAGGTGGAAGAGAGCTCAGGGTCAGCAGACACTGAAAAGTCATGGTCACTCCCAACAAGCCCTTGGTCCTGGAATTCTCAGCATTAGCCAGCAAGACAGAGAGGTCCCCTCCCTTTCATTGCCTACTGTGAGCCGTGACAGAGGCTTCTTCAGAGACCAAGAGAAAATCAAGCTCAAAGAAGAGAGAAATAAGATTAGGTCATTCCATAATGATGTTCTTCATACTGTGCCCGTGAAGAAGGGTGAGTGGTCAGGTACTGCTGGAACGTGGCCCGAGAGGTATGTGGGCTATAAGAGGCCATCACTGTCCCAACATTCTGAGGACATTCAGCAGGAAAGGGCATCTTTGTCTATGTGGCCAATCATAGGTGGACAAGGGAAGAAGCAAAGACAGAAGTCCAGGCAGAGAATGTCCTCAGGGGCTGGAAACTAATCAGGATTCTACCACTAGCCGCCCCCTCAGTCCCAGCTCTCTCTCTGCAGGTACACTCAGAAGCCCCTCCCCTCTGCTAGCCCCGCCCCCTCCATTCAGAAGATGGCATTCTTTGTACTTAAAGTTTTGTGGGTTTATCCTAGCCTTTTAGAAAGGTTCCAGTAGGAAGGCGGCCGGGGTAGGGGGCATACATTCTTGTAGCTTTTCTGCTGTATTTAAGTAAATGTCACACCTGCATGATATAACCGACCTTTGATTCCTTGGGGTAGGTTTGATTATTCTGTGACTATTCAGGGAATTTCTGCTGATAAAAGTGAGAGTGATCTCAGGACCAACTGCATGCTCTCACCCAGGAGAGGACAACTCCGGAAAACTCCTGTTTCAGATGAGACCATCAAGAGGTCGAGAGACGTCACCTCTAAGGCAGGAAGCAGACGGGGGGCCTCAGCGCCCCCGCCAACCCCGCCACTCCGCAAACCAGACCCAATGCCTGAGCACTAACTCCATTAGCCAGGTCTCAGACAAGCATTCCCCCATCCCAAACCCTTTTCTTCCTTCATCATTTCATTTATTCCATTAGCCTTTACCAAGCACTGCCTAAGTGCTGTGAACTGTGCCGGACTAGGGACACAAAAACAAGTTAAGACAGACTCTTGCCATCACAGGACAAATTCCATAGCCAGAGAGACAGAGGTGTCTGCACGTCATGTCGTCCTTGTGGGAGCTGAGCGATTGGAAGGATTAGTTCTACCTGCAGTGTCTGGAAGGGTCAAGTTGAATCAGACAGAGAAGGCAAAGGAAGAGTGGACAGAGGCAGGGGACAGAAAAAAACAAGGGCCCCAGGAGAAGTGACCTCAGTTAAGTCCTGTCGCCTTGGTGTGAATTATGATGAATAGTTTAATGGTAAGATCTTGTAAACAACAGAGTGCTGGGGGCTCAGACAGTACAATGTCTATATTTCAGTAAATAAACAGAAAATAATAAGCTCTACATTCTTATATTCAGCTTTGGTTAATATCATTGGAAGCAGAGGCCATATATCTCAACAGACATTGAGAAACTGAGAAAGCTGCCGACACAGGTATTTTGAGAATACATAGCACTGAGCTCACGGTCACATCTTATTACAAAGTTACAGCAGAAGGTTGGGAAAATTTATAAGTCGAACACCTCAAAAACACTCAAGGATATAAATACTAACCAGTTTGACAGATTCTTTTTTTTTTTTTTTTTTTTGTCTTTTTGCCTTTATGTAGAGCCGCACCTGTGGCATATGGAGGTTCCTAGGCTAGGGGTCTAACAGGAGCTGTAGCCACCGGCCTTCGCCACACCCACAGCAACGCGGGATCCGAGCCGCGTCTGCGACCTACACCACAGCTCACGGCAACGCCGGATCCTTAACCCACTGAGCAAGGCCAGGGATCGAACCCACAACCTCATGGTTCTTAGTCGGATTCGTTAACCACTGAGCCACGAAGGGAACTCCCAGTTTGACAGATTCTTATTCTGCGTCTTGTCACACTGAGTCTAAGCTAATTTGAGTCCAGGCAAAAAATTCTCTGGTGACATTCTGTTTGTAAATTCTGAAAGGCTTATTATCATCTTATCTGGAATATAACTCTTAGCCTCCAGACTGTGCTTGCTTTGAAGGGTTGTTATGGAGAATTGCATTTCCTAGCTCTTTTGTTTGTTTTAGAAAACTGTATCTGTTATCACATGTTTATTTTAGCATGGATGGCAATTAACTCACTATTGTGACCTCATTCACTTTATTCTGGAAAGTTCCTCTGTATATAAGTGGCCTGACTTTGCTTAAGAATCAGAAAGTATCAGGAGTTCTCTGATGGCCTAGCGGGTTGAGGCTCCTGTGTTCTCACCGCTGTGGCTCTGGTTGCTGCTGTGTGGCGTAGGTTCAATCCCTGGCCCAGGAATTCCCACAAACTGCCTGTGTGGCAAAAAAGAAAAAAAAAAGAGACAAGAATCAGAAAGTATCAAGAGTTTATCTTGACATTCATGCTACAGGCTGGTTTGAGAAATAAAATGGACCCTGATCAGATTCATGCCTTTAAAAACTATGTGAAGTGTGTTTTCCACAGCACAAATACACAGAAAGTTTAGGTGAATACTGCTATGGACAAATTTCATCAGCAGCTCTGGATTACACAGCCTTCTTTTTAACAAGAGTTCCTTTTTATATAGGTCCATACAGCTTTGCCCAACTGTCCCGAGAGGTGTTTTGGAAATAACCTGAGATGGAGGAGAGGCTGTTTCTGGACGTCTGCCCTTGCTCATCACCAACTGCTGGATTAGAGCAGAGAAAAATGGTCCTTAGCGTCGCAAGGTGACACACCCTATGGACAGGAATCATGTACGGTATACAACAGTATCTTGTCAGGGCCTGGCACATGGAAAGTGTGCAATAAATATTCATTGAATGAATAGATGAATAAACAAACTAATTCCAACCTTCCTTTCCCATGGGGCGTGTGGAAATGTGGGACATCTTGGTTTCTTGTTTTTCCACGACACACACAACTCCAGCCTACCACATTGAAGAAAGCCTGGTATAACGGAATTATCATCTCACGGAGACAGTGGAAACTTAAACCATCATAAAATGAGTTTTAACTGGTTGGTCCCTCATTTTACCTGTGACGGCTCACAATTCAGAGAGAAGGCGTGGTTCCCCCTAGCTTCCTTTCTCCCACCCAGGGAAGGAGCACGTGCTGTGACCCAGACCCCAGGCCACATCCTGGGGCCACCCTTCAGAAGTCACTGTCCAGCAAGTGCAGAGGTACTCAAGCACTGGCCTCTGGACCAGGCCAGGCCAGGCACCCCTGAATCCCCTGGAAGCCTATTAAAAGTAGAGTCTCCAACAATGAATGCCAGAGCCAGTGGGTGAAAGTGGTCGAGATTGCGGTGACGAATATGTCTCAAAGTCTCTCTCCACAAAATCTGTATTAATTACTAGATGTAAGATTCACATTCCCGTTGTGGCACACTGGGTTAAGAATCCAACTGCAGCAGCTTGGGTTGCTTAGGATGTGCCGGTTCGATCCCTGGCCTGGAGCAGTGGGTTTAAGTATGCAGTGTTGCTCCAGCTGTGGCGTAGTTCACAACTGCAGATCGGATCCAAACCCTGGCCCAGAAACTTCCATATGCCAAGGGCACAGCCATTAAAACAAAAAAAAAAAATCACATTTCAGGGAATAAACCTGACCAGGACCGCCTTAACCAATCACTGAAGTTACCATTTCCGGGAACAAAACCAAACAACTTCCGGGGCCGCCAGAGGTGATGCATAGAAAAAATGCACCATCACCCCCGTGGTGTGACAGCCAGCCTGGAGTGCACGACCCAAACCCAATCACGAGAATTCAGCAGACACACCCAAAATAAGGGACATGTTGCACAATCACTGACCTGTCCTCCTTAAAAGTGCCAATGTCATGCAAAACAAACAAAGCCTCAGCAACTGGTCCAGATTAAGAAGACATGGAGATGGAATGCAAGGTCTTGGGTTTCCTTTTGCTATAAAGGACATTGTTGGACCACTGGCAAAATCTGAATAAAATTTTAAAATTAATATTATTGTGTTGGTGTTCATTTCCTGATTTAGATAATTACACGTGTATTATAATTCCTGGATTTTAGGAAACAAAGATATTTAGGGGTAAAAGGGTATCGGGTTTCATGTCTGTAACTTTCTCTTAAATTGTTCAGAAAAAAACTTTACCCACACACATAACCACCAATATGTGTGTATGTGTTTGTGTTTGTGTATTTGTGTTTGGAGAGAGAGAGAGAAAGCAAATATCTTAAATTTTTAACATAGCTTTTATCAAGTTAGGGAAAGTTTTGGCCATTGTTACAACTCTTTTTGGTCTTCTCTCTCCTCTCCTTCCAGAACTCCAGCTGCGCATGTAGGAGGCCACCTGAATTTCTCCCATGGAACACTGATGCTGTGTTCCTTTCTTGGCCAGACTTTTTCTCCGTGCACTTCATTTTATTATATCCAGTTCATTAATCTTTCCTTCTGCTGAATCTAATCTGTTAGTCCCTGTTAAAAGGGTTCCATTTAAATCCTGTATTTTTCATCTTTCAAAGTTTAAGTTGGATATTTCACATATCTTCCACTTCTCTACTTAATATGCTCATGTATTCCTCTTTGTTCTTAAATATAAGGAAAACAGTTAAAACACTTTGAATATCCTTGTCTACTGATTGAAATGAGTCATCCGTGTCCTTTTCAGATTTATTTCTGCTGATTGCCTTTTCTCCACATCACAGGTTGTACTTTCTTGCTTCCTTGTAGCTTGATATTTTTTGTATTGGATCATAGATAATGTGAATTTTATCTTACTGAGTGCTGAATATTTTTGAATTCCTATAAATACACTAAGGCTTTGTTCTGGGATGCAGTTAACTTACCTCGAAAGAGTTTAATCATTTTGAAGCTGGTTTTAAGCTTGGTTAAGGAGACCAAACCAGCCCTGAGTCTCAGTCTAATTTTCCTCCCACTGCTGAGTCAGAACTCACTTGTGTGCTCTACCCAATGTCCCATGGATTCCAAGCATCTCCTTTCTGGCTGATCGGAATAGGGATTATTCCGGCCCGTGTGTGAGCGCTGGTGTTTGCTCTTTCTTTCCTTTCTGGTTCTTTTCTGTCTTTTTAGGGCCGCACCTGCAGCTTATGGAAGTTCCCGGGCTAGGGGTCAAATTGGAGCTACAGCTGCCACCTACACCATAGCTCCCGGCAATGCCAGATCCTTAACCCACTGAGCGAGGCCAGGGATCGAATCCACGTCCTCATGGATACTAGTCAGATTCGTATCCGCTGAGTCACAACGGGAACTTCCCTTTCTGGTTCCTTTTGGCAGCACTTGGTAGAACAACATTCAGGAAAATTTGTGTGCAGAGGGAACTTCATGTTACCTGTCCAACCAGGTAAAACAAGAGAATGTCCCATTCCTTCCAAGGGTGGGGACAATCCTGAAGAAGCTAGACCCTGGCCGTATGGGTCTGCCCAGCACAGGAGTAGACCTGCAAGGGTTATGTTGCCTGCATCTGTGTTTTATTTCTGGGTCGTGCTCTTCAGAATGCATGGACGTGCCGGTTCACAACCTCAGGAGCTGTCCAGGTGAAATATGGAGCTGGCCTTGAACGTGGAGGACAAGGAGAGGTCAAAGAAAGAGGCAGACCAGTGTAGACTGGTAGGTGACAGCTGTACTAAGGGAACTTACCCACCAGGCTCATCTTGGGTGGCTGGAGGCCGAGTGCATCTCTGCTACGACCCTCTGTGTGGCCTCGACAACACACGGCTCTCTCAAAGCTGTGCCCTTGAAGGTGCCACTGGCTATGGGAACGGCGGGCAGAGCATCCATTCCAAGGGCAGGCGAGGGCGGTGAGGGGTCACTGCTTGCCCAGGCCCGGCTCTAAGTCAGCAGGAATCACTTCCTTCCAATAACCTCCTCCAGGAGGAGAGCAGAGCTCACACCTGCAACCAGCCAGGCCTAGTCACTGCGATGAGTAGACAGCACACGCACCTATGAGGTCACACTTGCCCTGGAAAATACTGTTATTTCCCAAGGATGTATGTGTGACCGTGTGTGTGTGTTTCCTAGATCCAGACACAGCACTATGTGCCTGGTCTGGACAAAGAAAGAGCAGCCTTGGGCCCCAAACTCTGGTTTCACAGTTTACTTTCAAAAAGATTAGGGTCTTGTCAAGCCCAGGAGGACTCTGGCTCCGTCTATATAAAATACGGCTCAATTCGAATCCTGAATTCTTAGAATGGGAGGCGCTTTCCAAAAGAACGTCCCTGAATCTCACCAATTTTTATAAACAGTTGTTCTGGGAATTGATAAAATTCTTGGTAACAAGGTTGGCTAGATGAATGTTCTAGTATCGGCCCTGCCCGATATGATCTCAAAGGCAACTTACTGAAAGGAAACATAAACTAGCCATCAACAAATTAATAGGATATTTCTTCATCCTTAAGAAAGAGGAACATGATTGCTTTTGGACTTGGGTACCCTAAGCAGTCCAGGGTGAGTGACTAAAGTTCTGTGATGTCAATTTATGGCCAGTGATGACAAGTGGAGAAGAGAAGGGTGGTTGTATGAAGAAGAAACAGAAAAAAACAAGGGGTTTCCCTGGGGAGTGAGATGACGTGATGGGTGGTTATTTCCCAGAGCAGAGGGGAAGAGGGCCCAGCATCCCCCACCGCGCCCCGTCTGTGAGGCTGGGCGGCAGGGAGGGGGCTCTGCCTTCGGTCTGGGAGGTCAAGACAGCAAGCGCGTGTTCCTGGCAGGGGCGGGTAGTGCGACCACCGGAGCGTTTCCTCCGCCTCCTTCGATGCAAAGAGCCTCCGTGCGGAGGAAGAGCAGAGAAGCAAACAGGACAGCTGGCTTTGACGCCTGGACTAGAAGTTGAATCGACGAACGTGTGTCTTGGAAATAAAACCTTGAGCGATTCGTACTTTCACTACGTTTCTGGATTCTGTCTGTGGATATTTTCTTTGCAATTTTAAGGTCTATATTCATAAGGGAGACTGGACTGTAGTTTTCTTCTTTGTGAACTTTCTCTTAGGTTTTGACATCAGTTTTACACTGGCTTCTTAAGGAGGTTTTGGAGCATTTCTTCTTTTACTGGTGTTCTGGAACAAATAAAATATCATTAAAATGATCTGATCTGTAATGGAGAGAAAGAAAGAGAGAGAGAAAGAAAGAAAAAGGAAGAAGAAAGAAAGAAAGAGAGAGAGAAAGAAAGAAGAAAGAAAAGAAGAAAGGAAGGAAGGAAGGAAGGAGGAAATTGAATAGAGAAAAACCTCAGCTGGCAGCACGCCCATCTCAGTGGCTGCAGGGATGAAGGCCTTGATGGGATCTGATGGGCAAACACAGCAATGATCGTGGAAGGACCAAGTTAAGACACCCAGTCTACGGTGACCTTCCAGTGTGCCCACGGAGCACCGGGGACCCTGCGTTTATACCTCACCCGATCTTCAGGACCTTGCCGTCGTCAGTGAAAGGATGACCCCTCTTAGACATGCGACCCAAAGCCCCGGGTGAAATCATTGCTATTATTCTCATTTTCAAAGAGAAAATTCCTCCTCTAGCGTGAGGACCTTTGCCAAATTGCTTAGTTACCAAGTGTGTGTTTTCAGTTCTATTTACACACTCAGGCCTCCCTTCCCCGTTTCGGTCACCAGAAACCCTGCTGGTCTGCTTCCCGGGCAGGGCTTTGTGCGCGGGCGGCCCGAGACGCCCCATCTAAGAGCAGCACCAGGAGGGCGGCCCCTCCACACTGGCTCTTGCTTTGTTCGGAGGCCAAGTGCACTCGCCTCAGGCTGTGCGTCCAGCGCCTTGCGGCCCCGGTAGCCTTGCGTGGAGCCCCACTGGGCCAGCTGCTCTGCTCTGCGTGGGGACGCCTGGACCATGCGTGGTGAAACTCTTACTAGGCCCAAGCCTCAACCCCAGCGACCTCGGCCCGTCTTGATGTCCTTAATCCTCACACAGTGCTGTGGGGAAGATGGCAAGGCTCCCCTTTTACAGAAGAGCAAACAGAGGCACGGAGCGCTGGAAGTACTGTGGCCCACGTCACAGTGTCACCACGTGTTGGAGCCGTGACCTGCCCCGGGGATTCTGATGGCCGAGATGCTGTGCTACAACAGGGCCGCACGATGCAGCGAAAGGGCCTGGACACGACCTGGGATCACCATGCCCAGGGCTTCAAGAACAACTTATGACATTAAGTCGTGAGCAAATGAAATGTGGCCTCCACTCTGCGTGCTGTGTGGGCGTAAGTGCCAACTTGGCCGCTGCTCGGTGGACTCAGTGCCCTCACAGGTCCCTTCTTGGTGCAGCAGACAGGATGCAACATTTAGAAGAAGCATCATTTAAGGCCAAAGCTCCAGACACCCCATTGCCCCCCAGAAGCTTCTAGGCCTGGCTCGCTTTAGCAGCTAAAACCTTCTCATCTTCTTCTTACCCCACGGCCGAGCTCTTGCTTCCCACCCATGCCCTCAGACCACTGCCCCTGCTGCTGGGGACACCCATAAGCATTTATCAGCACCCACCACGTTCCAGGCACTTGTGCAAGTGCTGGCAATACCGCCATGAACAAAACAGGAAAATAGCTGCCTTGGTCAAGACAGTGGGAGACAGATAACAAACAAAATAAGCAAGTAAAATACACCCCTTGCTCTCCAAATCTGAACCAGTTCCGAAGTTCAAAGAGTGAGAGTGAGAAAGCAAAGAATGCCCACGTGTGGAGTGTTGATGATGGTAAGCCCTCTGCAGAGACGCAAACCGGGGGCGGGGGGGGGCGGGATGCATCGGGGGGCTGCAATTATAAATGGTCTGCAAAGGCTTCACTGAGAAGGGGCATCTTGCATAAAGGAGAGAGTGAGTCATGCAAATAATTGCAGCAAGAGGATTCTAGGCAGAGGGAACCACAAGTGCAAAGGTCCTGAGGCAGGGGTATATCTCAAACACCAAATTTTCCAAGGCTTTTGGAGGGCTGTCCAGCTTCCCTCATGAGCACAGCATCCTGGAATCTGAGCAGCACGCAGCATGGGGGCTTGGCAGTCAAACAGACTAGGTCTGTCGTCTTGTTCTCCCACATGCCAACCAAGAAGAAATGAACCTGAACACATGCCTTCTCCCTTCTGAGCCTTTCCCAGTCTGCCAAGTGAAAGCTTATATACTCAACAGCACAGAGTTGGGGCAAAATAAATGGTATTTACGTGTGCTTCAGGAGAAAGTCCTCCAGTTGGGAGGCGGGCCTCTGGAAAGGTGGCTGGCTCCTCATCACTCTGTTACACACCTGGGCACACCCACAGCCCGAGGACAATAATGCCAAGAAGCTGAACTACCACCAGCGGAAGGATTTGCAGGCCGCTAAGCGGTGTCTGTCTGCTGTCTGCGGCGGCATCTCAGCATCCAAGACTGGTAGAGGGTCACCCTCACTATCCTAAGACACAGAAGGACGCTTGAAATGCGGAGAAGGGAAGGGACATTAAAGCCAAAAGTCGGGGTGCACTGAAGATGGGGTGTACTGGAGGGCACAAAGGTGCATGTGGGGCCCGCCTTCCAAACACAGGCCCTGCTTCTATGTCATTCCTACCCAGGCAATATTAACACCCATTCCCTCTTGGGAATGAACAGAAACGGAAGGACTGGGCCCCCAGGGATCAGAGAAGGACTGGGCACCCCAGGGTCTGGCCCCCTGCCCGGTGGCTCTGGGGCGTCCTGGGAGCCAGAGGAGGAAGCAGCATGAGAGTCTGGGCTGGGGTGCTCAGGGTGGTAGGGCTCCAACAAAGAGCACAAACAAAAGACAATTAAAATTAATCTCTTTTCTAATTTAGCGAAAGGTCAGCCCCATCTGTGATCAACAGAAAGGCTTCTGATTTTGATGGTTGGTCTTGTTTTCATCTCAATAGTTTATCTTCACACTGCCTGCCTGGGGCTATGCGATTCTATCTATAGAATCAGGATTCATAGTATTTTCCAGTTGGAAAGGAAGTTTGAGACCACGCAGGCCAGCTGCCCCATTTTACAGATGACACCACCAAGGTCCAAGGAAGTTTGGTGACAAGTTCAAGGTCCCTCTTCCACCAATGTAGAGCAGGGATTAAAATACCTCTGCTGTCTTGCAGTCTAAACTACTTTCTACTTGCCAAACATTCAGGAATCTCTTACCCAATGCCATGGCTGTTTGTGTACTAAACATAATATTCCCAGAGACAACATTTCTGAAAATCCTACACTTGTTTCAGTAGTTTTAATCAAAATGTCCCATTCTCTTCTGCCTTCCTAATTATGGTTTTTCATTTGCTTCTGTGACTCCTTCACACTGGGTATTTTTTTTACTGCCTTTTATTCTCATTCTACGTAAAAGAACTCCATCCATTCCTAAACGTGTCTTCTGTCTTTGACAACATCTGATGCCAACTGCCCTACGACCTGATGATGGTCCATGGTGCCACCTCGAGACTGCGGTGTGTTTCAAGAGGGCGTGTGACACAGACTTTTACAGCCATTGGAAAAGAGAGCTGAGTCGAGAGGAGAATAACCATAAGTGCACATTCTTCCTTACTTTTCTTCATTCACTTGCTAAGAATGCAGTTGAAATAAGATCTTCTAGGCCGGGAAGTGGGTTGTGAATGGACCTTTGGCGTCGCCCTCTTGAAGGGCTCCCTCCCAGCATCATCCAGAGATGTGTGCAGTTTTCTCCTTGGGTCACTGATCGTGGATAACGTGGAAAAGCAAGTGCGGTCTAAGTAAAGAAAGATCTGAGAACATGAAGATCTAAAGTCTTCTTTTCTTTGGCCACACCACTGGCCACTCCAAAGAAGACTGGTCCAGTCACCAGGGCTCCTTCATTAAAGACAGAAGACTGTTTCTCCCTTTGTAAGCGGCAATGTGAGAGCCAGCTTGTCATTACTTTGAACGACTCCTAAGTGTTCAACAGCTGCACCATGTTGGCGCAAAGAGTGCAGAGGTGCAGTGAACTCAGCCAAGAGAGTGGGGCTGGGGGGGGAGGAGCAGAGCCAAGGAAGGCTTCTAGAAGGGGCTGAGTCTTGAAGGACACGCAGGCATTTGCAGGCAAAGAGCTGCGGCGGGGGGTGGACTTCCCTAGCAGAAACAGCTGTGGGAGCATGGACGGCAGGGCTGTGAGGGGACCACCCCGGTTTGGTAGGGCTGGAGCCTGCTGGGGGGGGTGCTGGAGTGAGGGAGGGGAGCTGTGCTGGCTGGCTCAGGGGGCTTGTCATGGTCTTTCTCCCAAAGGAAGGGGCTCCAGCCTGTCGCTGGATGTCCTCACTAGGGGTCCAGAAAGGGCGTTCTGGGAAATTTTGTGATCGTCTTAAAAATGTCTCCCGTTTATTTTTCGTAAACTTTTCAGACACATGTGACATGCCACCCCCCCCCAAAAAAAAAAAAACCTTGAAATCAA
>PVHT020000077.1:1310862-1369361 GCA_004024745.2 Catagonus wagneri | reverse complement strand
GGGCAGGGATCGAACCCGCAACCTCATGGTTCCTAGTCGGATTCGCTAACCACTGCGCCACGACGGGAACTCTGATTTTTCAGGACAAGAGCAGCCTGGTCACGTTTCCCAGATCTCTCCAGTAACCGTGTGAAGAACAGATCCCAGGAGAGAAAGGTAAGCGGCAGAGAACTGATGAGGAGCGTGGTGAGGGCTTCCCGGGAGAGAGGGTGGGCAGGGAGCCAGGCACAGCCCACGGGGCGGGGGCGGAGGAACGAATCATGCGCATCAGGGGGGCCTGGGAGAAGAGCTTAGAAACTGGCTGGATGGGGAAGGTGGGGGGACAAGAGGAATCTGGCAGGACACCCCGGATTTCTAGCTTGGGTATGAAGCAAGATCATGTCACCAAAGGAGTCAGGGAAACCACTGTGAGGCAGAAGCGATGAATTCAGCTTCAGGCATTTTGTCCGTAAGTTTCCCACGGGGAGGATGCCCAGAGAAGGGCCAATATGCATCCAGAGCTTGAGGGGCCATCGCTCAGTGGGTAGACAGTGCCATGAACGCATTAGGTGCTAGTTAAAATAATGACAATAAATAAGATCCTCTAGGGAGAAGAGTAGGGACAGACAGGAGACAAGCCTGGGCACGCCAGCGTTTAAAGAGGGGGGAGAAGGGCCAGTCAGGAAGGAGGTGAAGGAATGACCCAGGAAGTGAAGGAGGATCACGAGATGCAGAAGGAGTCCGTCCGCAGACAAAGCCTAGAAACCACTCGCTGGATTTTTCCAAACAGAAACCTACAGTCACAGAGCAGTCCCGTCAGTGGCTCAGCAGGTTAAGAACCTGACATAGTGTCTGTGAGGACGTGGAGTCAATCCCTGGCCTCCCTCGGTGAGTTAAGGATCCAGTCTTGCTGCAAACAGTGGTGTTTGTCGGTGATGCAGCTTGGATCCGATTCTGCCGTGGCTGTGGTGCGGGGCCTGCAGCGGCAGCTCTGATTCCACCCCTAGCCTGGGTCTGTATGCGGCAGGTGTGACAGTACAAAGGAAAAAACAAAAAAGGAAGCTACAGGTCACCCTAGCTGGAACAATGCCATTATCTTGATTTAGATGGGAACCTCCATATGCCATGGGTACAGCCCTAAAAAAAAAAAGAAAAAAAAGAAAGAAATAGAAACGACAAGCGTCTTGGTCCACTACGGCTGCTGTAACTAAACACCACACACTGGGTGGCTTATAAAAGACAGAATTCTCACAGTTCTGGAGGCTCGAAGCCCCAAGTCAAGATGCCAGCACATTCCATGTCTGGTAAGAGCCCATTTCCAGACTGCAGGCTGCTGAATGGTCCCCGTGTCCTCACATGGGGGAAGAGGCGGGGGAGCTCCGGGGGCCCTTCCTAAGGCACTAGTCCCATCGGCCAGGGCTCCAGCCCCGTGACCCAATCACCTCCCAGAGGCCTCACCTCCCGAGACCAGCACCCAGGGGGTGAGTTTGGGGAGGGGGCAAATGTTCAGATCACAGCAGGGAGTGTAGGTCCCACGTGGAGGCTGTGAGGTAAGGAAGAGAGACTGAGATGAGCCGAGCCCAGGTGGGTGGAGCACACTCACACCTGCAGGGGACAATGAGAAGGACCGGAACGCGCAGACACGGGAAAGCGGGTGCAGCCCAAAGACACAGGCCTCCAAGGAGGCTGCTACCTTTGTGACATAGGTCCTTTTTCTTTTTTCTTTTGTGCATCCTTAAAATGTGCATCTTGAGGATGTGTTGTGTATTCATACCTTGTAAAGTGGTCACTACAATCAAGCTAATAAACACCTCCATCCCCTCACATGGTTACTGTGTGTGTGTGTGTGTGTGTGTGTGTGTACGTGCTGAGAACACTCAGGATCTACCCTCTTAGCAAATTTTAAGTATCCCAGACACTGTCATAACCTACAGTCACCGTGCTGTACCTTAGGTCTCCAGAACCCATTCCTTCTGCAGAACTGAGACGTCATACACTCGACCAGCTTCTCTCATTCTCCCCCCACTCCCCAGCTCTTGGTAACCACCACTCTGCTTCTACGAGTTCAGCTTTTTTAGAGCCCATGTATAAGTAAGACCATACAGTGTTTGTCCTTCTGCGCCTGGCTTATTTCACTTCACTTCTACCCGTGTTACTGCAAAGAGCAAGATTTCTTTCTTTTTTAAGGAAGAATGATACTCCCTTGTTATGCACAGACCACATTTTCTTTATCCATTCACCTGTCAGTGGACACTTGGATTGCTTCCATCTGTGGGCTGTCACAAACACCACCGCAACGAACACAAGAGTGCAGATATTTCTTCAAGATCCAGATGAAGTTTTGTGTAAATACCCGGATGTGGGATTGCTGGATCATACGGTACTTCTATTTTTTATTTTTTGAGGAGCCTCCATACTGTTTCCACAGTGGCTGTACCAGTTTACAAATCGCACCAGCAGGGTACTAGAGTTCCAATTTCTCCCCATCCTTGCCAAATAAATACCTTTTGCTTTTTTAAATAATAGCCATCCTGACAGGTGTGAGGTGATATCTTATGGTTTTGATTTGCAGTTCCCTGATGATTAGCAATGTTGAACACCTTTTGATGGAAACGTTGGCCACTGTATATCTTCTTTAGAAAAAAAAAAAATAGGTCAGTTTTCAATGGGAACTGGGGAGTTTCAGAGCCAGGGAGAACTTTAGAGTAAAACCATCCAAGCCGGATGGATGGTGCTAGGGCACGGTAAGATCTGGGCTGCCCAGAGTCACAGGGTGGGATGTGGCAGGCTTAGCTCTTTTTCCTCCAGGAGAGAACTGCTGCTCCAGTTTTGATTCCTGTGCCTCTGAAAAACAAGCATCGGAATTGCCAGTGGTGAGTTTCATAGAGCTGTAGTTGGCTGATAACCTCACACCTTTGCATCTAAAGCTGAGTTATGCACACATAACTCATGATCACTCCCCAGAGACCATGGCCAGCCAGGGGTCACCCCCACAATTAGCATGGTTTCATTTCTTTGTCATTGACCTGGAAGAAAGAATGGGGGCCACACCCATCGGTTTGGTGGATGCCGCTGAGCGAGGCGGGGGACCTAGCATCTTGGAAGAGAGATGCAGAATTTAGTCACTTGGATGAGTTAGACAAATGATTCAAAAGGGGAAAAAAAAACAAGATGTAGTTCGACAGGAATGAGATGGAAAAATAGCAACACATGCACAGAGAATGAAGATTCAGGAGGTAGAGCTCAGGACAAAGAAATGCCACTATGAAAAAACAGTTGCTTTCAAAAATCAGAAAATTTTTTTTCCATTGCTATTAGTTTCGGGTCTCAAAATTTCAATGGTAATATGTCTAACTTAGATATTTGCATCTTTTAAAAATGGAGTTAAAAAGAGCCAGGAATAAGAGAAAAATGAAAGGAGATGGGAAACACAGCCTGCTTAAGTAAAGATAAAGAAGAGAAGCACAAAGAGGTTCGAGGACAGTTATGACTGTCCCACAAGTTTTTAGAAAAAGATACGATGTGAATATTATCAATAAAGGGACCTAACGTCTTAAACTATTGTTTTAGAATATTCAGATAATAAATACTAAGGATACAGATTTGCCCTTCACCTTTTCAATTGAGTTATAGTTGATTTACAATGTTGTCTTAGTTGCAGGTGCACAGCAAAGTGATTCAGTTATACATGAATGTATGCGTGCATATTCTTTTTCAGATTCTTTTTCCTTATACATTATAACAAAATATTGAGTATAGTTCCCTGTGCTGTACACTAGGAGCTTGTTATTTACCCACTCTCTATATAATGGTTTACATCTGCTAACCCACAACTCCCAGTCCAACCCTCCCCCATCCCACCTTTCCCCTTTGGCAACTATAAGTCTGTTCTCTATGTCTGTGAATTTGTTACTATTTTGTAGATACGTTCATTTATGTTGTATTTTAGATTCCACATATAAATGTTACCATACGGTGTTTGTCTTTCTCTGTGTGACTTGCTTCACTTAGTATGAAAATCTCTGGGTCCATCCATGTTGCTGCAAATGGAATGTTTTCATTCTTTTCATGGCTGAGTAATATTCCATTCGTCTTTCACTTATTTTTTCCTTTTCCTTCACTTTTTAAAAGAATTACTGAAGCCAGCAGTAGTGGAGCTCAGCTGATCTTCAGAGAAGCATCTGTTACCTGGTAATGTCATCAAAACCTAAAATGAACTATCAAGAGATAATCAAGAGATGTCATGGAATCTCCCTCCCTGAAAAGTATTAAAAATAAAGGCAGTTGCTTTACTGCTGGTATAAATTTGCATCTGCAGAGCAATTTGGCTATATGTCTGAAAAAGCTTATAAATATTGATACCCCTTTCCCCCAAATTCCACTTGTAGGACTTCCTCACAAAGCCTGAGTTCTAATTCCACTCCATTTTTTTTTTCCTTTTGCTTTTGCTTTATAGAGCCACACCCCCATCATGTGGAAATTCTCAGGCTAGGGGTTGAATCGGAGCTATGCTGCCGGCCTACACCACAGTCACAGCAACACAGGATCTGAGCCGTGTCTGCAACCTACACCACAACTCACGGCAATGCTGAGCAGGGCCAGGGATCAAACCTGCATCCTCATGGGAACCCGCATCCTCATGGATATTAGGTTCATTTCCGCTGCACTGTAACGGGAATTCCTAATTCCACTCCTTTACTTATTGGTCCTGTGACACTGGCTATCTCTGAGCCTGATGGATTTTCTTGATCCATTAAATGGGTTAATAATATCAAATTGAAAGCTGTGCTAAGAAATAACTAAAATAATACATGGCCTATGTTTAGCACAGTAACTAAAACATAATAAGCACTTAACAAATGATAGTTGTTTACAAGGCAATTCGTGTATGTGTCCATTTAATTACGTAAAACTTGGAAACAATATTAAGTAATAGGTAATAAATTAAATATATATCGATAAACCCATACTATAACAACTGCTTAACTACTAATATGACACCGTAAAAGACTTTAAAAGTGGAAAAAGTTCATGATGTATTTATTTGTGCATTCGGATATAAACACAACCTCTATTTAAGTTCATAAATCAGTCTGAAAGAAATACCACAAAATGTTCTCAGGGGTGTTTCTAGATGGTGCGATAACAAATGATCTGCTTTACATTTATGTTTTTCTATATTTTCTAACTCGTCCTCAGTGAACGCATAGTATTTTGTCATCAAAACTTACAAATGGAAGATTCTATCTAAAATTTAGTTTAGAGAATTATCCGGCTTGCATGCATTACCAAACAAGCATAACTCTGTTTTGAAAATTCCTTAAACAGCGTTCAAAACAATCTCTGGGATAAGGTTCAAGACGGAATTTGGGGTTCTGCTTCAGAGCATGCCAGCCCAAGCCCCTCTCACCCACCCCATCAGCAACTACAGGGAAATGCCTGCAGGAGGAAGACGCTTCCCTTGGACTTAAGAATGAAGTGGAAAATCCCTTCTTTCCTATTTCAGAGACTAAGCCAGGAGCTTGGCACAAAGACGTAGCTAAATGGCCAGCTCCAGCTCTACCTTTTTATCGTTAGCGTGATGGGGGGGCGGGGCGGGTGGAGAACAAAGGAGATTCATAGAGGAATGGGCGGGCCCTCTCAGGAGACCTGTTTTGTTAACCACGCGGATTAAGATTAGCTTGAATAATCTAAGCACAGTAATAAATCTGTAACTGAGTTGGGGGACAGGAGTCCCTGATAGTTGTAGGTCCCAAATCCACAGACAAAGACCAAATGAATTTTCTCTCTGAGATCAAATATTAGACCCATTCTAGATTCAGCTGTTTAGTATTTTTTTTTTTATTAAAGTGTAGTTGATTGACAAGGTTGCGCCAATTTCTGCTGTACGGCAAAGTGACCCAGTCATACCTATTTTTTTATGACCCAGTCATGTTTTCTTTTTCCATATCATCCCCCATCATGTTCTAGCCCAAGAATCTGGACACAGTTCCCTGTGCTGTACAGGAGGACCTCAATGAGAGCGCTATAGAAGTTAACAAGAGTTAGGAGTTTATTAGGAGTTATAATTAGGAGTTACAGGAGTTATTTCTTTCAAAAGCTTACTCTGTAAGAATATCTGTACAACTCTTTAATATCTGGATTTTTAAATATAGTTTTCATGTTGTAAGTGTGGTTCCGAAAATCCATGGGCTCGATCTAGATTCTCAGAATACCCGGACATAACATCTTAAAGAGTTCAGAGCGCAGGAAGGGGGCTCTGGTGGCTGCTGCCCCCTGGTGGCAAAGTTCCAGCACCACAGAGAATGAGCATCTGCTGGCGGGGACCCAGGTGAGAGAGGCAGCTTCAAGATTAGAAACAACAGATTGGGGCGTCAGTCACTGCAAATGTCCCACACCGATTTAAATGCTCATGAGACTTTACACGATCCTTGAGACTGTGTTTGCGTCCCGTATCTCTTGCTCTGTGAGGGGCTGGTTGGATGCTGTATTTGTGCTTACAGCCCGGAGAGAGGTTGGTGAGCAGCCAAGTGGCAAAGCCCCTGGGTGTTTCTGTGAGAGAGAAAAAAGAGAGACATTGCCCAGGATTATGGTGAAAAAAATGTCGCACACAACTTAGTGGCTAAAGAAACCCTGAAGCACAAGCTGAAGACCAGGAGAGACGAAAGCCAGAGATATTCTGCAAATATTCTGCAGCAAACCCAGCGCCCCCTCCCTCCTCCACCTGCTCCCACCATCCTGCCCAGAACACACCTGCAGACACTCTCGCACCATTCGCCCACCTGGAAGCGGGTTATGGCTTCACTCCTCTGTTGCTCCCCCACGAGGTGCCTGGCCGCCCATGGGTCGCGGGAGTGGACTGGAGGGCACTGGAGATCCATTCTGAGACCTATGCAGTTGTGTGGCTAAGGTCAGCAGTCAGGACCAGGCCCCAAATGAACGGGTGCCCTGGGGGAAGTTCAGTGCGAGGGCAGAGACCCAGACTGCAGGTGGGTCAAGGCACCGGTGCCCACACACGGGAAGCACAGAGGAAGTCCAACAATTCTGCTCAGGATCAGAACTCACACAGCATAGGCTGGCAGGCAGGCTGGTGGGGTCACAGTCCTTTTTATCCCGTTTACAATGAGGACTGTATGATAACTGCCGTACATTAACTTCAGAGAATACTTGGAGGATTGCATGGACCTGAACTTCCAGACACAAAGAAATAAACAAGTCATCAAACGGGGTTGTCTTGGAATTGGAATTACATGTGGGAAGAGTCCCCGGGACTTCAGCAGAAGTAGGAGTCCTCACAACAAAAGCTGGGGCAGGAATGGAAAGCCTGAGTCTCTGGCGAGTCATTGCCCAAAACTTCAGCAACACTGGTAACTTACATTCACTGAGTGCCTACGCTGTGAGCGCGACACTGATGACAGGCTGGAGTTCCCGTTGTGGCTCAGTAGTAAAGAACCCGACTAGTATCCATGAGGATTCGGATTTGATCCCTGGCCTTGCTCAGCGGGTTAAGGATCTGGCGTTGCTGTGAGCTGTGGTGCAGGTCGCAGGTGCGGCTTGGATCCTGCGTTGCTGTGGCTGTGGTGTAGGCCGGTAGCTACAGCTCCCATTCAACCCCTCACCTGGGAACTTCCATATACCGTGGGTATGGCCCTGAAAAGACAAAAAGAAAACTTTCCCAAGATAATAGCATGGGCTAAAGCCAGCATTCAAGTCCAAGGTTGCATGCGTTCACAGCCTGTCTTTCCATTACAGTCTCGAATACTGCATCTCTAGGAGTTCCCTGGTGGCTCAGCAGGATACGTTTACGGGGTTGCTGCCGCTGGGGCTCAGGCTGCTGCTGTGGCTTGGGTTCAGTCTCTGGCCTGGGAATTTCTACATGCCATGGGCACGGCCAAAGAAAAATAAAAAATTAAAATAAAAGAATAAAATAGTACATCTTTGAAAACTGCATTAGATATTATTACTTTTTAACAGTTACCTAGGAGTTCCCATCGAGGCTTAGCAGTAACAAACCCGACTAGTATCCGTGAGGACGTGGGTTCAATCCCTGGCCTCGCTCAGTGGGTTAAGGATCTGGCATTGCCGTGAGCTGTGGTGTAGGTCACAGAGATCGCTCGGATCTGGTGTTGCTGTGGCTGTGGTGTAGGCCGGCAGCTGTAGCTCCTATTCAGCCCCCCAGCCTGGGAACCTCCGTATGCCTCGGGTGTGGCCCTAAAAATAAAAGACAAACAAAACTCAAAGATGTAATTTAATTTATTTTTACTCTGGACCCATGGAATTAAGGCAGTGAGGGAAGAAGTTTGTCTAATTTGAAAAAGATAAAGAGTAGGGTTTTGGATTTTTTTTTCTTTTTTACTTGATGTGCCTTAAGGAAGTACCATGCCAGTTTTTAAGACCAAGCTAAGAAAGAAGCATTTAAATTCTAATTTCATTTTAAAAGAATTAAGAGTTCTATTAAGGTCAAAAACAGAGCTTCGGACACAGAATCCAAAGCTTGGCTCTCCAGAACTGAGGCAGGAACCATACCACCAAAAAGAATTTAAGTAATAATATGGCTAATTGGGGGAAATATTTTGTAAATTTAATATATAAAATAAAGTTTGGCAACAGAAAGTCCCACTTCACATTTCTTACGCCAGCAGTGCCTTAGCTACATTTGTTTAAAATCGTACTTATGTTTCTTAAATGGCCAATTTCCTTTAATATGGCTACTTAAGGGAAAGGAAAGGCACGTTTGCTTTCTTTCCCTTTTATTTTTTAAGGGCCGCACCCCTGACATATGGAGGTTCCCAGGCTAGGGGTCAAATCGGAGCTGTAGCCATCAGCCACAGCCACAATCACAGCAACACAGGATCCAGCCGAGTCTGTGACCTACGCCACAGCTCATGGCAACTCTGGATCCTTAACCCACTGAGCGAGGCCAGGGATCGAACCCACAACCTCATGGCTCCTAGCGGGATTCGTTTCCGCTGCGCCACCACGAGAACCCCACGTTTGCTTTCTAACATGTGCCTCCTTTGCTTCAAGGAAAGGAAAGAAGGCGGTTTAGTCTGGGTGACCCTCTCTAAGATTCTTATTATGTGCATGGAAAACAGACCGAAATCACCAAGAAATCGATTCCTGTAAAACTGGGAGGTCTCCAGGCAGGAGTGACTCTGGATTTATTCTCAGCAGTTGAACTCACCGGTTTCTCTTTTTCATTAAATGTTTCATCCTCAGCTTTCAGCGCTGCTGCCAAGTTCCGTGAGGAGCTGTTCAAAGACATGTCCCTGGGAGCGAAGGGCCCCTCTGTGGTTTGAAAGCTAATCTCCCTGCCCCCGCCCCGTTCCCCCACCCCCAGGCCTTCAACAGACCCATAAAATACATAAATCACATTTCCGTATGCAGCCTGGAATGCTTGTTGTCATCACGCTATTGGGTCTGCTGTAAATATTTGTGTTCTGGAAAAGCAACCACTTACAGCTCTTCAGGAGGCCAGAAGGACCCCCGGCCTTTTCTCTTTTCCCATGTGTATCATCTCCTCCGTTTAGGACCGCAGGAAACCCGTAAGTGAGTATAGCTCAGCTGTACCCAGGATGATTCAGGTCCCAACCCAAGGCCCAGGACCCAGAGCTCAGATTTTATCTCCCCAGCATCTTGGGTTACAGCCCAGCCCAAGTCACACTGGAGGAGAGCAGCAGAGAAGGAGGCTGCAGAGGTGTCTACTGGGAGTGGATGGGACCAGCTACCATCAGTCCTGAGGCTCCCAAACTCTCTAATTCCTCTCAGCCTGCCCGCCTGCCAGACTCCAAAAGGCTTGTTGGCTCTTTCATTGGACTTGTTCCCCACAGCTTCTTAACCAAATCAGGATCGGTTTTGTCATGAAGCATTTTAAACATGCAGAAAATTAGAAATACTATAGGAAACACCTGTTCCCACCACCCAGCTTTCTAAAGCATTGAGGGCACCGAAATGGCTGGGGGCTCAAGAGCAAAAAAGTCAACAATCCAAGTGAAAAATGGGCAAAAGACCTAAATAGACATTTCTCCAAAGAAGATATGCAGATGGCCAACAGGCACGTGAAAAAACACTCAGCATCACTGATTATTAGAGAAATGCAAATCAAAACTACCAGGAGGCACCACCTCACACCAGTCAGAATGGCCGTCATTAGTAAGTCCACAAATACCAAATGCCGGAGAGGACATGGAGAAAAGGGAACCCTCCTGCACTGTTGGTGGGAATGTAAATTGGTACAACCACTATGGAAAACACTATGGAGGTATCTCAGAAAACTAAATAAAGAACTACCATATGACCCAGCAATCCCACTCTTGGGCATATATCCGGACAAAACTTTCTTTGGAAAAGACACATGCACCCGTATGTTCATTGCAGCACTATTCACAGTAGCCAAGACATGGAAACAACCTAAATATCCATCAGCAGATGAATGGATTAAGATGTCATATTTATACACAACGGAATGCTACTCAGCCATTCAAAACCAAAATAATGCCATTTGCAGCAACATGGATGGAACTAGAGACTCCCATACTAAGTAAGGTAAGTCAGAAAGAGAAAGACAAATACCATATGATATCACATATTTGGAATCTAACATACGGCACAAATGAACCTTTCCAAGGAAAAGAAAATCATGGACGTGGAGAACAGAATTGTGGTTGCCAGGGAGGACGGGGAGGGAGTGGGATGGACTGGGAACTTGGGGTTAATAGATGCAAACTATTGCCTTTGGAATGGATAAGCAGTGAGATCCTGCTGTATAGCACTGGGAGCTATACCTAGTCACTTGTGATGGAACATGATAATGTGAGAGAAAAGGAATGTATATATGTGTATGTGTGACTGGGTCAGCTTGCTGCACAGTAGAAAATTGACCAAACACTGTAAACCAGCTATAATGGAAAAAAAATGAGTATCATTAAATTTAAAAAAAAGAAAAAAAATGGCTGGACGGGTGGACATTCCAGATCCGCTTTGCAAGTCAGCCCAAGTCCCTGATTCGCTTCAATGCTGTGTGGGGACATCCAGGGGTTCACATCACACGTATCAGCTAAGGTGTGTAAACAGCATATCTAACTCTTTGCACTGATGAAGGATGCTGTGTGATAACAGGCTCTCCTCCAACAGAGCTCACACCTACTTCTATACCCAGGACCCACGGGCAGCATCGCGGGCTAGAGACCCCAAGGAAGTACCTTCCATGCAGCAGATGCGTCATAAACTGAGCTGAGTTCGGTGGTCACAATCACCCTAATTTAGAGCAGAAAGAAATCTCAAGGTCCATCCAGTTCAACTCTCTCCACCATCGATTCTCATTTTCCGAAGACATACAGATGGCCAAAAGATCCAGGAAAAGATGTTCAGTCTCACTAATTATTAGAGAAATGCAAATCGAAACTACAAGAAGCTGTCACCTCATCCCCATCAGAATGGCTGTTACCAGAGAGAAGAAATAACAAATGTTGGTGAGGACGCAAAGCAAAGGGAACCCTCCTCCACCGTTGGTGGGCATGTTAATCGGTGCAGCTGCTGTGGAAGAAAGTATGGACATTCCTCAAAAATATTAAGCATTGAACTACCGTACAAGGCAACTATCCCATGTCTGGCCATTGAGTCAAAGAATATGAAAACACTGATCTGGAAAGATATGTGCTCCCCTATACTCATCACAGCATTGTTACGATAGCCAAGATGTGGAAGCAACCTAAGTGACCGTCCACAGATGACAGGATAAAGAAAATGTGATATATGTACATACACATAATGGAGTACTACTCTGCCATTAAAAAGATGAAACCTTGCCAATTTGGGCAACATGGTTGAACTCTGAAGGTATTATGCTAACGGAAATGAGTCAACTGGAGAAAGACCAATACCGTATGACTTCATCCATACATGGAATATTTTTAGAAAACTAACAAACGAAAACAAAATAAGTGAACAAACCAAACCAAACAAAGACAAGCACGTTGATGCAGAGAACAGAGTAGTGGTTGCCAGTGGGGGAGGGGCGGGGAGGGGAGGCCAAATGGCTTGCGGGGATCAACTGCATGGTGACCCGTGGGAAGGGTACTTTTGGTGCCAAGCATGTTGCTGGGTGTGCACAGGCGGACCTGTAACGTCAGACACGAGAACTCTATATAACGTTGTCAGTCAGTGCTACCGCCATGAAGAAATGAGCCTCAGAGAGGTTAAGAAGTATCCCCAAGGTCAAACAAATATTTAACGGAACCAGGGCTCGAAGCTCGCTCTCCAGTATCACTCAGACTCGTGTTTTTTCTTTTTGTTTTTTTTACTTTTTAGGGCCTCACCCACGGCATATGGAGGTTCCCAGGCTAGGAGTCGAATCAGAACTACAGCCGCGCCAACCTACACCACAGCCACAGCAATGCCGGATCTGAGCCGTGGCTGCAACCTACACCACAGCTCAGGGCAATGCTGGATCCTTAACCCACTGAGCGAGGCCAGGGATCGAACCTGCAACCTCATGGTTCCTAGTCAAACTTGTTTCCTCTGCGCCACGACGGGAACTCCTAGTTACTGTTTTTATTTGCATCATCTTTTTAGGAAGCCTGAAGGGTGGCAGAAACTCCGAGCGCTCCTGTGATTCACTGAGATTTTCAGATTTTAATAGTCTGCTCAGTGTGACCAAGATGCAGCAGGGCTCAGGAGGGGGTCTCTCTGGGGTGACTGTTAACAGGGCTGAACGCAGGACACACACGAACCCTTCCATCCCTCCGCGTGTTGCCTGGAGGGCTGACTGTGACCCCGGGGGGCCAATCCCACGTGGCGACACGGAGTTGTGAAACCCTAGATAGAGCCAGTGTGGATGGACATCTGGTGCCAATTAAAGACAGCCCAAGGAAGCATCATCCTCATTGCCGGGTAATTTATAGCTCTCTCTGATCCTCTGCCCTGGGAACCATGTGCTTCAAGACATCTTGGGCTAGAACGAGAACATCCGGCTGTAATAAAGCTTTATTTGCGTTACTGTTTACAGAGAGTGCAGCCTCCAAGCAGCCCGAATTGGTGGATTTCAGCAGGGTTTATCAGTCTGGGAAAGCTGGCCCTTACGTCTTGCCGTGTCGATAAAGAAGCACTTCTGTACCATCAAGGGGTCAGCCCCTGGACTTCCCGTTGTGGCTCAGCAGGTTAAGAAACCAACTAGTAACCATGAGGATGCCAGTTCGATCCCTGGCTCGCACAGTGGGTTAAGGATGCTGCGTTGCCGCGAGCTGTGGTGTAGGTCGCAGACAACGGCTCAAATCCTGCGTTGCTGTGGCTGTGGTGCCGGCCGGCAGCTGCAGCTCCAGCTCGACCCTTGGCCTGGGAACCTCCATATGCCGCAGGTGTTGCCCTAAAAAAAAGTAAAAAAAAGAAATTATCCTGTATATAAAGTCCAGTACAATTGATTTGGGTTCTTTATCGGTCACAACCTCAATGCTGTCATAGGTCCCTGATTTACTTCGATCAGATCGTGATAATCCCAGATCTTTCCAGTGGACCCCATCTCTGGGGCTGCAGCTGGGAAACTGTGTGCTGTGCTGGAGGTGCTTCTTCAGATGAGTCAGATGCTGCCCGTGATTAAAGGCCTCGGGTCCAGAGATGCTGCTCCAAGTTCAATGCACTCACGCCACGGAGGCACCGTGAAGACCACCATGAAGAACCCAGGATCCAGAGCCAGATGGATCTGGACTCAATTCATAGCCTTCGTCTATGAGTCTATCGCTAACCAAGCCTGGGAAATCGGGCAAGTTCCTACACCCCTCTTAGCCTCGACTCAAAGGCTGTAAAAATTAAATGAGACCATGCACAGGACCTAGTAGACATTCAAGCTGGTGCTGATTGTGTCTGTAACAGATCAAAGTCTCGGGCATATTCTTTCCATTTCACCCTGTCTGTCATAATAATGAAGATCTTTTGTATATTTGCAAAGCTTATTATTCTTCTCACAAAATGTTCGCGTTGTTGACATCAACGAAACCTCTTAGTAATGCTGACAAAAAGGGCGGAGAATGTCCTCTCTCCTCACTTTATACATGAGCGAATTTCATTTCGTGGAAGTTTAAAAATTAGCCATGAGGAGTTCCCGTTGTGGCTCAGCGGTAATGAACCCAACCAGTATCCATGAGAATGTGGGTTCGATCCCTGGCCTCACTCAGTGGGTTAAGGATCCGGCATTGCCCTGAGCTGTGGTGTAGGTCGCAGACACAGCTCAGATCCGGCATTGCTATGGCTGTGGTGTAGGTCAGCAGCTGCAGCTCCAATTCGATCCCTAGCCTGCGAACTTTCGTATGCCACAGGTGTGGCCCTAAAAAGCAAAAAAAAAAAAAAGAAAGAAAGAAATTCGCCATGAGCACATCAGAATGGCCTCCTCCTGCTCTTCTCACTTGTACCATCACCCCATCAGCACACACCTGCCCTCTCCCCGGGTCATTACAGGTGTGCAGGGAGCCAGGAAGCGGTCCCAGGTAAACAGCCGTTAACATAATAATCTGTCCAGGATGAGAGGAAAGCAGACTGCCAGAGGTAAAACTTCTGTCTAGAAAGAGAAAATCCAGACCAAGAGAAAGCCACATGCTACAGTGAAGAGGCAGGAAAGAAACAGGTGGGTCATGCTGGATTCTGATGAGTATGAGAATATGCTAGAATGGGACGTCCATGCTGGAACATGGCCAGAACATGAAGGGCCCTGAATGACACTTACTTTGTTTCTTTGGCGACACAGAGCCACTGAAGACTGTTAGCAGGAAAACTGATAGTCTCAGCATTCTGGCCCTGGCTTTCTGAATGGATTAAAGTGGAAATAATAATAATGAAAGCGAAACACATGCTAGGCGCTGCCCTAAGTGCTTCATAAGAATTAACTAATTACATGCTCATACTCGGCCTTTGGGCAGGTCTTAATCATTTTCCTCATTTTACAAACGAGGAAACTGGGGTGAAGGAGTGTCAAAAACAAACAAACACAGCGTGGTCACCTGGCTGGTAACTGGCAGAGCTGGGATTTGCCAGTTGTCTGGCTTGAGGGACCGTGTTCTGAGCACCTCATGTGTTCTAGCTCCCAAGAGATTAAAAAGCAGACAGAGCAGTTAGGAGATGCCAGCAGTTCCAGAGGACGAAAAGCAAGAGAAAGAAGGCTTGATGGTGACCGCTAAGGACTGCTACTGAGTGTGTGCAGGAATCTGCTGGCCAGGTAGAGTCCAGACATCCGTCGCTGAACTTCTTTATAAGGAGAAGGATGGTCGGTAAGAATGACCCGTTTTCACCTTCATCCTGGGTTTGCAGGTAAGAAACTAACCGCAGACGTTCTAAGAATGTTCCTTCTGTCTGTCAAGGCCATTCTTTGGCCCGATGGGACCAGTGCCTTACACCTCACAGACAGAGAAGAGGTAACGGTTCAAGCAAAAAATCACAGGAAGCCCAGACACCCAGGCTGTGTTTGCACTGAGCCTCCCTCATTTTCCAAAGCCTTGCTTTCTAGAAGTTACCTGGCAATAAAAGATGGAAGAATATAAAGATTGGGAGAGTTAGGGATCAAGAGAAAAAAAAAATTGAAATACTTAGCTCTCTTTGAAAATGACCAGAAATCGCAAAGCATAAAATATTTTCAAACTTGCAACTGAAGTGGAAAAAAAGGAGAGCGATAAATGAAAGCACGCCCAAAGCATCGCCTCAGCTGTCCCAGCGTCCTGCTGAAACAGCACCGAAAGTCTCAGTGCCGGAGGCAAAGCCCCATCTGGAGGCCGAGGAGGCGTCCCGCTGACCTCATGCTCCCTCGCTGAGCTCATCAACTTGGACGGCTTCGTGGATAAGCTCATCACGCCGCTTTCCATTTCGGTCCTTGTGCTCTGGCTTCACTTCGCGTGACCTCCAGGGGAATGTTCGCTCCAGACTTCCCCGAAAGACTCTTTCCGGGGCGCTCCCGTGCTGCCGTCTGATTATCAGTGGACTCCGCAGGAAGTCGCCCCTCGGGTGAGCTGTTCCTGGCGGGCAGCTGTCGTGGGGACGGGCTGGCTCTTCTCCCAGCCGTGTCCCCTTCCCTCCCGGCATCCAGCCGCTCCGTTTCCCAGCGTTAGGGGCAGCCACGTGACTGGGTTCTCGGCAAAGAAGGTGGGCAGGATGACGTCCAGTGCTTCCAGAGACGCCCGGGGCTCACGGGAGAAGTCTGAACTTGGGATCGAATCATGGAGAGATGTGGTTGCCCAGAGGCTGGAGAATGGGAAACAGCCAAGGATGGATCCATGAAGGCCACCGGCCCTTAGGCTGCCCCCAAGAACTGGAGGTGTAGTCTAAGAAGAAAAGAGCAAAAAAAAAAAAGCAAAAACGAGGCAAGCTTCCCATGAACATGAAGGAAGGAGGAGTTCTCACTGTGGCTTAGGGGGTTAAGAACCCAACATAGTCTCCATGAGGATGTGGGTTGGATTCCTGGCCTCACTCTGCACATTAAGGAGCTGGCGTTGCCTTAAGCTGCAGCGTGGTTCACAGATGCGGCTCAGATCCAGTGTGGCTGTGGCTGTGTTGTAGGCCGGCAGCTGAAGCTCTGATTCAACCCCTAGCCCAGAAACTTCCATATGCCGCAGGTGTGGCCGTAAAAAGAAGGAAAGGAAAAAAAAAAAAGAAAATTGAAGCAAGGAGAGAGTTATCAAGAGGCAGTAATCCAAAGTGACAAGTGGCAAGTTCAATAAAATGGGGAAAGAAAAAGGCCTGTCGGATTTGCCGGTGCCAAGGCCTTTTGACATCATTTGCCATCCTGGGGGTTAGGGGAGACTGATGGGTGTAGAATACAGTTGTCAAGGGTTTGAGGACCAAAGGAGAATGCAGTGTAGACAGACAGTGTAGACCCTCCGTGTTTATGAAGGGAAGGGAGACAGAAGGAAATAGCAACAGGACAGAAGGAACCGGGTACAGAGAAAGGCGCTTTAATGGGAAGACAAAGTAAACTAGAAATTTGGTCTGCCTTATCGTTCCAATTTGGAATGTGGGGAAAGAAAGCGGTGGATAAAGAGAGTGAGAAAGAACATGCATACAGAAATAATTCAAGGAAATTCCTGTCGTGGCTCAGCTGTAACGCGACTAAGATCTGTGAGGATGTGGGTTCGACCCCTGGCCTGGCTCAGTGGGTTAAGGATCTGGCGTTGCCGTGAGCTGTGGTGTAGGTTGCAGACGTGGCTCGGATTTGGCTTTGCTGTGGCTGTGGCGAAGGCTGGGCGGCTACAGCTCCAACGCAACCCCTAGCCAGCGAACCTCCATATGCTGCAGGTATGGCCATAAAAAGGAAAAAAAAAGAAAAGAATAAGGAGTACAGAAAAGTGGTAAGAAGTTTGTGAAGTAAAGTTTGAAGGGGTAGGAGAGCAGGGATTCAGCTTAGTGGAGAACTTTCTTACTGGAGGCCTTGTTTTCTTAAGGCCGCACCTGGGGAGGGAGCGGGAGGCCTGGGCTGTAGAGTTCGCGGTTAGGGAGTGACAAGGACATGGAAGCGGGTGGTCAGCGCTCTACCAGCCCCGCCTCCGAGAAGCAGTGCCCTCCTGCCAGCAGCTTCCTGTCTAGATTATCCTACCGCATCTCCCGGCTGACTTCCTGGGGCAGGGCTTCCTCCCCTCCTTCCAGCAAAACATTATTTTTCCTGGTCCTCCCTCCGTGGCCCTCCTCCCCGCCGACAGCATCACCCAGCCGCGAATGAACTCGCGTGTAAAGCTGGCGCTGAGTAATGACTACTGCTGTTCCTTCCTGCTGATGAGAAGTTGCATTTTCATGGCAGGCTTTTTTTTGTCTTTTTCCTTTTTTTTTATCTAGAGCCGCACCTGCAGCATGTGGAGGTTCCCAGGTTAGGGGTCTAATCAGAGCTGTAGCTGCCGGCCATCGCCACAGCCACAGCAACGCAGGATCCGAGCCGCGTCTGCGACCTACACCACAGCTCACGGCAACGCCGGATCCTTAACCCACTGAGCAAGGCCAGGGATCGAACCCGTAACCTCATGGTTCCCAGTCGGATTCTTTAACCCCTGAGCCACGAATGGAACTCCCATGGCAGGCTTTTAGAGCCATGCGTTTTAATCAAGAGGCGGGCCTTTCCGCCTCTGTGGAGCCTGGACAAGAGAGCCTGTTTTTTGTTTCGTCTCCAATGGAAGGGGAAGGTTTGTTCCAGTTCTCTCTAAACCCGCCATCTAGGTAAAGCCGTCTCCTGTTTCCACGTGAGGACAGCCACTCTGACAGGTGGATTCTAAATACTCATCTGTTACAGACCACTTAACTAACAGAAAGACAAATCATTGCCTAAGAAAAGACTGTATCCATCACATATGTCTTTCGAGGGCCAGGATAAAATAAAGATTTTTTTTTTAAGAAAAACAAAAACTGAGTGTTTGCTAGCAACAGAGCCTCACTGAAGGAAATCCTTTAGCATTTATTTCAGGAGAAAAGGATATTATCCCAGATGGAAGGAACGAGCTTCAAAAAGAAATTAAAAACAAAGAAAGGGGAAATATTTGGGTAAATCTGGAAAAATATTGATGTATAAAATAAGAAGAATAAGGTAAAAATAATAATGTTCCTGGGGAGTAATTTTAAAAATAGAAATAAGATACACAATAACAATACCACAGTGCTAGAAGGAGTGATTGAAACTGAAGTACTTTAAAGATTTAGTATTATTTGGAAAGCGTATTTAGTGTTGATTAACTTTACATTTGGATAAATGATGCATATTAAATTTCTATACTAGCCATGAAAGGAATAGAAATAGAACACATAACTTTAAAACTACTACAGGAAAAAAATGAAATTAAAAAAATCAACCAATCAATCCAAAACAAGATGAGAAAGGAATGTGGAAAAGTGGAATAAATATAAATCAGAAAATAATATAATAATACAGGAGCTATAAACACAAACATTTCAGTAATTACAATAAAATATAAACAAATTAATTTCTCTAAAGATGATAACTAACAGACACTTTTAAAATAAACACATCAAAAATAAATAGATACAGAAACATTAAAAGGGAAAGGATAGGGAGTTCCCACTGTGGCCCAGTGGGTTAAGAATCTGACTGCAGTGGGTCCGGCTGCTGTGGTGGCCCAGGTTTGAACCCTGGACTAGTGCAGCGGGCTAAAGGACCCAGCATTGCTGCAGCTGCAGTGTAGGTGGCAGCTGAGGCTCGTATTCAGTCCCTGACCCAGGAAGTTCCATATGCTGTGGGTGCAGTCATTAAAAGAAAAAAAAAATAGTCATTCCATATGCCACAATCACTGTTGTTGTTGTTTTTTCTGGTGAAGATTAAAATGAGTTGTCAAAGGAGTTAGAAAAAGAAGCAGCCAAAAATATATTGCTATTATTATTACCATTAGCTGTTGATATCAAAACCAGACAAGGACTAGATAAGAAAAGATTACTGGTCACATTCAGTCATGAAAATGAATGCAAATAACCTAAACAAGACATTAGCAAAAGGAAAACAGATATGTATAAATAACATCATAATCTAATGGGTTTATACCAGAAATTCACAGTTAATTTAACATTAGCATATCAACTAGTGTGAACTCACCACATTAATAGCTGAAGGAGAAAATCGTACATTTATCTTAATAAATGTACAAAAGCCTTTTGACAATAATTAACATTCTTTGATGATTTAAAAAATTAGCAAACTTGAAGCAAAGTACTCCCTTGAAACAAAATCACTGGAAGCCTCATTTTTAATGGTGAAACACTGGAATTTCTTTAAGGTCAAAAAGGAAATGTAAATTGTATGTCTACTGGGAAAAGCAAAATTCTGGGAAACTGACTCTTCAAAACAGGGCAAACTTGCTTTTATGTTTTTTGTTTTAGC
This sequence comes from Catagonus wagneri, assembly GCA_004024745.2. Lineage (NCBI taxonomy): Eukaryota > Metazoa > Chordata > Mammalia > Artiodactyla > Tayassuidae > Catagonus > Catagonus wagneri. The sequence goes on along the minus strand of PVHT020000077.1, from coordinate 1,349,539 downwards.
CATGCCCGTGGCACATGGAAGTTCCCAGGCCAGGGATTAAACCTTCCTCACAGCTGTACCAGAGCCACAGCAGTGACAGTTCCAGGTCCTTAACCTACTGAGCCACCAGGGAACTCAGGGCACACTTGCTATCAGTTCCTTGGCCCTGCAGGGTAGGCAGGCCAGGAGCTAGACTGATGTAACAGGAACGAGCCTTCTCTTAGGACCAGAGCGGCTCTTCCCCCTCAAACAGGCAGAGCTGGCTACAGCCAGGGTCTTCTGGAAACAGGAGGGCCTAGAAAGTACGTGTTTTTTCTCTGCTGCCTTCTCTTTCCACCCTCCCACGGTGAGCTAACAGCTTCAGTTTAAGGGAAATACCAAAGCAAACCGGCAAGACCTAAAAGTATTCTATTCGGATGATGTTGGATGTAAAATGTCTTAGTCTTTGTTGAAAAGATGTTTGAATATTTAAGACACGGGAGGTAAACAGAGTCAAGGTAAGTCATCCATATCCTGCTTGTCTCCATCACAAGTGGGAGGGACTTTTTCCTCAGTAACATCTTCTATTGTGTTTGCCCTGTGTTAAATGGATCTCCTTTGAGATACCACATTCACCCGATCCAAAATATACACTACTTGTATTTGAATGGACACCTGGGCTAGACAGAGAAGCTTATTTTAAATAATTATGTGGGAGTTCCCTGGTGGCCTAGGGGTTAAGGATTCAGCATTGCCTCTGCTGTGGCGCGGGTTCAGTCCCCAGCCCGGAACCTTCCACTTGCCATAGGTGTGGCCAAAAAAATTAATTAAATAAATAAAATAAATAAATCTGTGAGGCCGGAAAAGTGTATAAAATAAATAAATCTGTGAGGCCGGAAACAGTGTAGGAAATAGAGACCCTTTGCCAACGTGCTTATTGCACAGACTCAAAGACTGTGTGAAACTGTAGCTACAGCTGTTGTTTTCCTTCAGCAGGGACTGCCGTAAGGGCGCCCCTGACAGTTTCAAACCCAGCTGAATGCAGATCCATGCAACTCCAGGAGGGAGCAGAAAGCCGGAGGGTCCCCTGTCCCGCGCAAGCAATCGCCAAGACACCTGCTCTTCCTCTCCCTGTGGCCCCTGGGCTCTTGAGTGGCATATTTGGTACATGGCAATTTTTTAACAAGGCTCGGTAGACCTGTGCTGTCGCCCCATGCCTTTCTCGTCCTCTGTCCTCCTGCGGTGCAGTCAGGAACTTAATGATCCCTCCCGCCTTTTATTCTGGGGAGGGTCTACTCCTGTTTCTCCAAAATGAACTGCTGCTTTTCTCAGTCCTTCTCCTCTCTCTTGTTCCTGCCACAGGAGATATTAATAGCCTGCGAAATCCAGCTTCTTAACCAGTCCTTCCCAAAATGCAAGTAGCTAGAGTTCCCTGGTGGCCTAGTGGTTGAGGATCTGGTGTCATCACCGCTGTGGCCCGGATTCGATCCCTGGCCCAGGAACTTCCGCATGCTGAGGCCGTGGCCACAAAGGAAAAAAATAATTGCAAGTTGCCTTATCCTCGAGGGTAAAAAGAATTTAATTTTTAAAATCCCCTAGGAATGCTTGTGCTCCATCCTTCTCGTGCATCAGAGAGTGAACAGGAAAATAACACTCTTTCATTTCCTGTTGAAACAGTCCCCTGCTCGTTTGCTAGCGTCCTAAGATCGTGAACGTTTACCCAAGTCAGTGCCGTGGGAGCCACGGAGCGAGCGTGCCCTCCTGCTGTTTGCGACGGGGGGGGGGGGGGGGGGGGGGGGGGGGGGGGGGGGGGGGGGGAAGGGTTGGGGGACAGGGGGTGCTGACTGAACACGTGAGGCGGGAACACCTCCCGGTTGCCAGGCAAGCCGGGGACGCCCGGGGGGCTGGAGGCAGATTCCGCAGCAGTTCTGTGGGCTTTTTCCAACTTAAAATGCATTGTGGGTGTTCTCTCATCATTAAGCCTCGATGTTACACTGAATGGCTGCTTAATCAATCGGACATGACCGTAACCTGATTTTGACCAAACAAGCCCTCTTGTGAGGTGCTCGCATTGTTTCTTATTTCTGGCTATTGTATGCAATGCTTCAGCGATTGTCCTCTTAAGGGAAATACGGCTTTTACATCCTTGATATTCCATCTGGACGCATTCCTGGAAGTCCAATTGCCAGGCCAAAGGATATAAGCCTGTTTTTTAAAACATGATAAGCGTGACCAAGATACCCTCCCAAAGCCTTGTGCCAATTTACATTCCCAGAGTCACTAGAGCATATGCCATGCTCTGGTTCTCAAAAGGGGGCCCCTTTGTGCTCATGAACTGAAACCCCAGTCTAACAAGATCTTCCTTACAAGCATCTCTTAACTGGCCTTACCACAGCTTTCATGCTTTCAAATGCCAGTGGTTTCTTCTTTTCCGGATTAAAATACTCTATTGTATCCTGGAGACTGGGTATCGCGTGGCTAAGAGCAGATGAGCCTGGAAATTCTTGAAGGTCCTAAGCAAGACACATGCCCCTTCCACATGAACCACTGATCTCACATGGCACCAGCTTACCATGGCTCTTGCAGGGACAGAATCATCAATCTTCTCATGAGATTTTCTTTTTCTCTTTTCTTTTGTGCTTTTTAGGGCTCCATCCATGGCATATGGAGGTTCCCAGGCTGGGGGTGGAATCGGAGCTGCCTACGCCACATCCACAGCAAGGCTGGATCCCAGCCACGTCTGCGACCCACACCACAGCTCATAGCAACACTGGATCCTTAACCCCCTGAGGGGGGCCAGGGATCAAACCTGCATCCTCATGGATACTAGACAGACGCGTTTCCACTGCGCCACAATGGGAACTCCTCGTGAGATTTTTCAGTCAGAAGATCAGAAGATAAGGATAATTTGCTCATCCCGCCCCTGGATATCAATTATCTAAGGGGGGGAGCCCTAAGAAAAAAATAATTTTAAATCCCGCACAAGATTCTCAGGTTTGAAACGCACATTCCTCAAAGAAAAGAAAGCCTCTTGTTCCTCGTTTCCATGCCTCCGACCTATAAAGCGGAGAAACACAGTCATCCGGGCCTTTTGCTAAGAGCTACTTATCATGACAAAGCCCGTTGTCACTGTCCACACGAAGTCAGCTGGGCCCTGAGCACTTTAGGCGCCTGGCTTCGGAGGCCATGTCATTCCCCAAGCTATGGAATATTGTTTTGGCAAAAAGTAACTGGCCGGATGCACTCACCCTTAGGAAACCATCCAAAGCTTCTCATCCAGCTCGGCCTAAGCACGCCTCCCGCCACCCCTGCTGGGAGGGGGAGGGGTGCCCCACTTCGGGATGGAGCCGCACGGTGTCAAAGTGCCTGGCGCCCCCGGGAAGGGAGCCACCATCTGTGTAGCAGACGCGGTAGGGACCACAGCCCCGGCTGCCATCCTTCAGAAGAGCTGATGGTGACAAGGACAAATAAGGTGTTCTCTGGGCCGAAGGGAGCAGGACTCAAGCCTTCCCAGAGCAGAAGGGCCTGTGCGCATCCTGACAGCTCGTGCTTCTTCCGCGGATTCTACTTGAGAGCAAACTTGCCAGACAAAATGGAAAAACACATCTCAGAGATAAATCAACCCCGGTTCCAAGTTTCTGTTTCAGTTGTTTCACGCCGTGGCCCGCCCTCGTGCGTGATCAGGTTGCAGTGACCTCCTGCCGCGTGTTCTCCCGGGCCCCAGGATGAGGTCTACTGCCGCGTGTTCTCCCGGGCCCCAGGATGAGGTCTACTGCCGCGTGTTCTCCCGGGCCCCAGGATGAGGTCTACTGCCGCGTGTTCTCCCGGGCCCCAGGATGAGGTCTACTGCCGCGTGTTCTCCCGGGCCCCAGGATGAGGTCTACTGCCGCGTGTTCTCCCGGGCCCCAGGATGAGGTCTGCCCGAGAGAGTTCACTTTTCACCTGGGGGGGTCTGCTGTCAAGGTTAGGTCCCCAGCACAGGGTCTTAGAGCTAGAAGGGAACCTTAGAGATCAGCTGCTCGCCCGTGCTGCCTTTATTGAGGAGAAGATGAGGCCCAGGGAGGGTAAGTCAGCAGCACACGCCGACACACGGTCCTGTTGCAGAACCGGGGCGGTGCTGGTCCGGCAGGTGCAGTGTCGCTTCTGCCTCAACGTGGTGCATCTCTAGACTCTGCAGTTTGGGGCTGAAGCTGATTTCAAACTTGAAGACCACTCCATCTGGTCTTCCAATGGAGATACCCAAACGTAATTCAGACCTCTGGGGACTTTGGTAAATTTCCCTACTTCTTTGGAGCAAATCGTAGGCTACCTTAGAATGGAAGCCACCAAAATTTGAAGACGGCCTGACGTAAGCCCGTGCAACGGAACCCAAGGATCTCAGACTTGGAGATAGTTGGCATGGAACTTCGAGTCGGTTTCTGGTTTGAGTTTAGCGTCATAAGCAAACATTTCATGTCTATCATCTCCTTTGATGTATTTGGAGCCTGGGATTTGCAGTCATAAGCATTCATCCTTTAACAGGAATCAGTCTGACCATCATGGTAAAGAGGGGATTGGGATGTCGGATATACCGATGACGTCCTCGGCCAATAACACACCCCAAGAAAGCAATCCCTCCATGGGACATATGCTCAGCCTAATGTCGAACAGTCTCAAACAATACATGGGCAGTGCTGGATCTTGCACTTTTTCTCTAAAGCCATGATTGGCCAATACCTGTACTAACAAAAAGTGAGTACCTGTTTCTTAAAGCATACGTTCTTTAGAGAAGGGGCAACAGCTCAATGAATAAACTCTTCCACTGAATCTGTATTTTACAGACACTTCCTGTCCCAGACCTGCCATCCAAGACATTGGTATCTGTAGGGGAACGGAGGACGGCTCCCCAAAGTTATGTCGCCCCGGAGCCTGTGACTGTGACCTTATCTGGGAAAAGGGTCTTTGCAGATGTGATTCAACTAAGGATCCCAAGCTGAAGAGACAATCGCTGCTTCTCTGGATGGGCCCTAAGCCAGGGGTGTGTCCTTAGAGGGAGAGAAGATGTGAATACGGGATTGGGGGGACACACAGAAGAGAAGCTGGTGTGAAGATGGCAGTGGAGACAGAAGTCGCACCGCTGCACGTTAAGGAAGCTAAGAAGCCACCAGAAGCTAAGAGGCAAGGAAGAAATCCTTCCAGAAGTCAACGGGAATGTGGCCCTGGGGCTAGCCTGATTTTGGCCCAGTGATACTGATTTGAGACGTCTGGCCTCCAGTACTGTGAGAGAATCGGTTCCCTTGGCTTGCGGCCACGTCCCTCCATTCTCTGCCTCCATCACATCATCTTCCTCTCAATCTCTCTTGTAAGGACACTTATGATGGCCTTTAAGACTCACCCAGATAATCAAAGGTAATGTCATCATCTCAAGATTCCTTTTTTTTTTTTTTTTGTCTTTTGTCATTTTAGGGCCACACCCGCGGCATGTGGAGGTTCCCAGGCTAGGGGTGTAATTAGAGCTACAGCTGCTGGCCTATACCACAGCCACAGCAACGTGGGATCCTGGCTGCAATCTGCAATCTATACCACAGCTCACAGCAATGCCGGATCCTTAACCCACTGAGCAAGACCAGGGCTCGAACCCACAACCTCATAGTTACTAGTCAGATTAGTTTCTGCTGCACCACAGTGGAAACTCCAAGGAAAACTTTTTTCTGATAGATGATCTCTAAGATCCCTCAGGCTCTGCTTTGTTCTTCTTCTCCTTTTTTTTCCTTCTGTCTTTTTAGGGCTGCAATTGCGGCATACCAGCTCCCAGGCGAGGGGTTGAATCAGAGCGGCAGCTGCTGACCTATACCACAGCTGCAGCAATGCCAGATCTTTAACCCACTGAGCAAAGCTCAGGATCAAACCTACGTCCTCATGGATTCTAGTCAGGTCTGTTACCACTGAGCCACAGTGGGAACTCCCAGGCTCTGCTTTTGCAAATGCTCAAGGGAAATGAAATTATTTTTCTCATCTGGCTAGATTTGTAGATCTGGGATTGTTATGAATATTAAATATCTAACATATTAGATGAATATAACCATCTAAAAAGTTAACATAGAGCCTCACATATAGTCAGTTCTCGATGAATTATTATTTTTAAACAATGGTTCACTGAGCCCTCACTGTGGCACACGATGATACAAACCAACCATCCTGCCATCTGTCCCGTAATCCACAGACTGAGCATATTCTAGACCCGGACTGTGCAGCTGCAAACTTGGCTGCAAACTGTCTACCTGCTGTGTGTCCTTGGGCAAATTCCTAACTCCTCTGGGCCTCAGTCTGGGCCTCGATTTCCTTACACGTAAGATGGAGGTAATAACGGCATTCACCTCACAGTATTGTTATGGTGATTAAATGAGTAAATATTTGTAAACGCTAAAGGCAGTATCTGGCACATCATAAGGGCTGTAAATATTAGTTACTATTATGGTCATTTCCCTACAGAGGAGGAACTGGGCCAACAAATAAACTATATATCCAAAATACTATATATTTTAGAAGCTCTTTCCCAAGGGAAAAAGGACCGGGAGTTGAGATGGGAACTTGAAGCATATTTGTGTTTTCATGGAGGTTTTGGTAGGCCAGATAAGATGCCCGTATTCCAAATGCTGAGAGTTTATGTTCTGAAGCTGAAGCTATTCCCGTATTTGAATCATTCTGGAAATAAATTCAGAATCCTGTGTGAGGAGACAGAACTATTTTCAGTCATTAATGAACAGAGAATTCTTGTGGTCACGTGGAAATCAGCTCCCTTTTTTTTCCCCAAATAATTTATCTGCCACAATTTAATCTAGAAACTGGCCAGTTGGAGACCTCTCATGTGGTCTGTGGTTAATCAACGAGATTTCATTTGGTAGCTTTACTAGAGGGGACCCATCCTGCTTTGGAGACCAGTGGAATGCAATGCAACATTTATTTATTTATTGTCATCTTTTTAGGGCTGTGCCTGTAGCATATGGAGGTCCCCAGGCTAGAGGCTGAATCAGAGCTATAGCTGGCATCCCACACCACAGCCACAGCAATGCCAGATCCTTAACCCACTGAGCGAGGCCAGGGATCAAACCTGCATCCTCACTGATGCTAGTCAGATTCACTTCCACTGAACCGCAAAGGGAGCTCTGCAATGCAATCTTTAATCAGCCTTTTAATCCTCCTGGCTCTGTTTCTCCTTCTATCTAAGTGGAATAATCGTTTCTCCTCACAGGGCCACTGACGTGATGAAATGAGATGGCAGGTGAGTCAGACTCCTCCCAGCCCAGTGCCTGGGCCCAAGCAGACACTTGAGACCCCGGTTTCCTTCTCTTCCCTTTCCTTACAGTTCATGGCCTCTGGGGGGAAGTGAGCCTTGTGGTGGTCGATGGTCTTCAACGCAGCGGGGAGCTGTGGTCAGGGCAAGAGCTTAAGGGGCTGCAGGGCTTGACTGAGCTCAGACCCCCACAAATGCCTGAGTAGAGTGGCAGCCTGTCGGGTGAGTCTGCGGGACCCAGGAAGGCCCAAGTCGATGGTGGCAACAAGGGGGAAGGGTGGTCTGAGCCCCTCTCCGGAGGGGTGAGCGTCTGCCTCAAGGTGGGCAGTGAGGTGGGTCTTACGCCCCAGAGGCTCTCCAGGGAAGTTCTGAAATGCCCAGGGACAAAACAGCCCACCTCCCTGCATCCCTACCTTTCCTAATTAAGGCCATGGATCTGTCAGGGTTTCGGAAGAGGTTACTCTGAAAGGAAGCATGGAGAAGTGGGTGGCTTTCTCTCTCACTGTTGGGTGACTAATAAAGCAATCTTGTTTTGTTTTCTGGCCTGGAACTCTGTGGATATTTTAAGAGAGAATAGAGATCTTTTCATACAGCCCCAGTCCTCTGCTTCCAAACTCCCCAGGAGCTCCGGGCAGGAAGCACCCCCGCAGCTCTTTCCCACCCAGGCAAGAAAACAAGAAGACAAACTTCCGCTTACAATGGAGGGGTCTGACTTTGTGATTTTAAAGCAGAGTCTGAAAAACCCTCAGAAAATGGAGCCGACACGTGGAAGCCCACATGTTTACCGTAGTCCTTGGAAGACGACAGAAAAGGAGCTTCTTTAGGTGAAATGAAACCCTTTGAGTCCTGGGTGGATCTGCACGGGAGCTGCAGTAACTCCAGGGACCTGGGGAACCACCAAAGTCGGGAGGAAAATACAGCAAATTGTGGCCCCAGTACATTAGCCCCTGGCTGGGGTGACTTTGAAAAGCTAAGCAAGGCTGAGGGAGTATTGTCCGAGTTCCCAGAATTTTCCTTACCCTCCTGGCTCGGGTACAGAGGTAATTTGTGGATCTGGAAAGGGACACCTGCTTGTGTCACAGTGAGAATTCCATCTGATCATTCAGAGCTATAGTAACCTCATGATCGCCAAACACAAGGTTCAGATCAGAAGAATGCACTCCCATAGATGTCGCTATCTTCTGGCTGAAATCTCCCTTTTTCATTGTCAGTTTCTTTTTCTTTTCTTTGTCTTTCTGCCTTTTCTAGGGCCACACCCGCAGCATACAGAGGTTCCCAGTCCAGGGGTCTAATCAGAGCTATAGCCACCGGCCTACGCCAGAGACACAGCAACGCAGGATCCGAGCCGCATCTGCGACCTACACCACAGCTCACGGCAATACCGGATCCTTAACCCACTGAGCGAGGCCAGGGATCAAGCCCATGACCTCATGGTTCCTAGTTGGATTCGTTAACCACTGAGCCATGACGGGAACTCCTCATTGTCAATTTCCAATGCATCATTACCTCTTTGCTATTTTATCACTGAAAATCATATAAGTCGGAAGTTTGATTCTGACCCTTCAGTAACTTCTAAAGGGAGTTATGCCCTTGATTTTTCCCTTGTTTTCCAAAAATGCCACAACACACCCAATGTGTCATTCAATCAACAAATATTTTTCCCTGAATCTGCTGCATCTACCAGGAGACTGAGCCAAGAACAGGAAAATGTGAACAAAACATAAGCACACAAAACATTCAATGAAAGGCCGAAGAGTGAACACTGGGTATATGATAAGAAATCTATGCTTTATTCCTAGACAGTTCTAGAAAAGATACAGCCTGAGTTCAGTGCAGAGAATCCTCAGTGTTCCCTGGAATAGGCCAGAAGTCCTGTAAGAGTGATGAGTCTTAGATGGGCCTTAAAAAATAAGAAGCTGGAAAATCAGAGGGGCTGGGAGAAGATATTCCAGAACAGAAAAGTTATGTGAATAAATGCAATACATCTGAGCAGTGTTGATAAAGCTTCTTAAAGGAAAGCTTCACAGCCTGACACCAGAAACAACCAGGGAGGAAATGAGTGGAAAGAATTTATCTGCTGCCCTACCTGCCCTCCTCTACTGCTTCGCTGCTGCCGCAGGTTCTGGCACACAGGGCCAGCTACATAATTTGTGGAAGCCAATGCAAAATGAAAACGCACAGCCCCTTTAGGGTGGGGAGTGAACCTTCCCTTCCCTTGGGCCCAGTGTCCCAGTGCACAAGGGATGGGTGATCCCCCCAAGGAACTGCAGCCTCTGTGTGGGACATGCTGGGTACCTGGCCCAGGAGTGGACACAGCCAGCCTAGGGCAGGACAGCCACTGCCTTGCCTTGTCCCAGATGCCACGGGGCCTGCACTTGACTCTGACCCTCCTGTACCCACAACCAGGCCCTCAGAAGTAGAAAGTGGCAGCAAAAAAGGAGCCCGGGCCTCCCCCACCAATGCCCCAGGGCAGAAGGCAGTGGGAAGGCAGGGTGGGTGGCGGGCAGAACACAGGCCCCAGGAGGCTGGGTGCAGGTGACTAAAAGCACAGAAGAAGAAATTGCAGGACAGTCAGGCAGTTGTGAAGGATCAAATGGTATTTTAATAACATAATGTAGGTGAATTCTGGTTATCTCACCCCCTCACCACCAAAGCAGTGAGTGCCTCAGCCCAGCTGACCCCATCCCGTCCTTCTTTAGAAAAACTGTCCACCAGTTAAGAGACGACGGACAAGTCAAATCTTTTTCCTGTGTTGAGTGATTCAATATGCAAGGCCTAAAATAATAATGTTTAAACCTCAGCTCTCCCTGTCAAAGACTGCGTAATTTTAAGAATTCTCCCGTTTTCACACCCCTCCAGTTATTTAGTCTGTCAGGACAGAAGGCCAGCTAGCACAGACAGAATAAAAAATCCTTAAGGAAAATGGGTCCTGGTCTTTTGAACTCCTTCTCTCATATTCTCCCATTATTAGTGCATTGCTTAATTTTTAAACAATTTCATATCTTCCAAGAGAAATTTTGTTAATTTTTATTCATCATACTTGAGAAAATTCTAGGTGAATCTAGTTAGTTTGTCAATTTTATCTTTTCAAAGAACAAGGTCTTAATTTCATTGACTGTGTCTATTTGACTCTTTAGTCTCTATTTCACTTATTTCTGTTCTAATCTTTATTTCCCTCCTTCAACTAACTTTGGACTTTGTTCTTCTTGTTTGAGTTCCTTGAGGTGTGAAGTCAGGTTATTTATTGGAGATTTATCTTATTTCCTGATGGAGGCATTTGTCATTATGAACTTCCCTCATAGAACAACTTTTATTACATTCCCTAAGAGAATTCTAGAATTTCACACTTTGTTTCAGTTGTCCAGAGAGAACCAGAGGTCCAGTAGCTTCCTGAAAGTGGGAAAGAGCTTAAACACAAACAGAAAAGTCCTGATTTACAGGTCTGGGGTCACCTGACACAATTCCGGGAGAAACATCTGGAAACACACCTGAAGTTCCACAGAGGCTGGTCCCTCTCTGGAAGGCTCTGAGGGGTCCCTGGGGAGACAACACGGAACGCCATTCACCCATGAAAACTACACTTCAAGTTTCTACAGCAGAAAAAAGACAAGCCTTTCTATGCTAATTTTGCCCTGTTTTGTTTCAAAGACCTCTGACTGACCTTACAAATACATAGCATAGACTTATTGGCCATCAAATGCATTATATTCCTGAATTAACCAAATAGTCTACAGTTTTCCATACAATCAGACTATTATCCCTTCAATCTTAGAACATAAAGTTTTTCTAAAGACAATATGAAATCATTCGGTATTTTCTTTGGCTGATTTTTTTTCCCAACTTTTTAAAAAATTTTTCAAACAAACAAGAAGAAAAAAAAAAAAAAAGAAATGGAGTTCCCATTGTGGCTCAGCTGAAACAAATCTGACTAGCATCCATGAGGACACAGGTTCGACCCCTGGCCTCGCTCAATGGGTTAAGGATCCAGCGTTGCTGTGAGCTGCGGTGTAGGTCGCAGATGCTGCTTCGATCTGGGGTTGCTGTGGCTGCGGTGCAGGCCGGCAGCTACGGCTCCCAAAGATCCCCCTGGCCTGGGAACCTCCATATGCCGTGGGTGCGGCCCTAAAATGACAAAAAAAAGATGTCTCTTCTCACTGGTGTCTATATCTAAAGCAAAACACTTTTTAATCATTTGCACATATCATAACTTCACTCTCCAAATATGTATGAAGCTCCCGCTCCAGCCGGGCCCAGCATCGTTCTGGACACAAGAAGACACGACAGCACAGATGGGCTTAGATCTCATGACTTTCACCAGAGAGGGTCGGGGACCAGTAATGAACTAGGTCAGAAATGCCACATCGGGATAAGTGCTCCGGGAAATGAGACAGGCTGAGGGGCAGGGGTCATGACTCCCCCTGATTCTTTCAGGGTCGGCGGCCTCAGGACGGGGAAGAGTCAGCAAGCCAGGATCCGGATACAACCAAGCGGAACAGAGAAGGGGGAGGTGAGTCCAGAAATCCCCAGGGCCAGATGGATTTCACCCTCAATTCACAGGAAAATCAGTAGAGATTTTTTATGTAAAGAAAGGGCACAATCCGAATTAACATTCATAAGTTGCCCCAGCTGTTGTGCAAAAAAAAGTAATTGCAGGGCCTGTATTAGCTTCTTAGGGCCGCCAATAACAAAGTACCAAAAACGGGGTGGCTAAAAACAGTGGAAATTTATGGTCTCACAATTCTGGAAGCCAGAAGTCCAAAATCAAGGTGTCAGAGTTCCTGTTGTGGCTCAGTGTGTTAAGAACCGGATCGAATATCCATGAGGATGCGGGTTCAATCCCCAGCTTCACTCAGTGGGTTAAGGATCCGGCGTTGCCATGAGCTGTGGTGTAGATCACAGACACGACTCGGATCCCGTGTTGCTCTGGCTGTGGTGCAGGCCGGCAGCTGCAGCCCCGATTCGACTCCTAGCCTGGGAACCTCCATATGCTGCAGATGCAGCCAGAAAAAGAAAATAAAAAGCAAGGTGCTGCTAGGTCACACTCCCTTCAGCCTCCAGGGCAGGAGGCTTCCTTGCCTCCCTGACTCCTGGTGGCCCAGGCGGTCCTGGGTTCGTGGCAGCATCGCTCGCCCGCCGCCTCCACCCTCACATGGCCGACTCCCCTCTGAGCTTCCCTGTCTCTGCTCGTAAGGACACCAGTCGGACTGGCTGAGGGTTCCCCCTAACGAGTTCGTCTTCATTTGGTCGCACTTGCAAAGACCCTATTTCTAAACAAGATCACATTTAAAATTTCCATGGCTGTGCAACCGATTATGCCACTGAGCTCCCTGGAATCAAATGAAACTTTCCGCAGAAAAGAAACTCATGGACTGGAGACCAGACATGTGGTTGCCGAGGGGGAGGGAGAGGGAGTGGGATGGACTGGGAGTCTGGGGTTAATAGATGCAAACTATGGCATTTGGAGTGGCTAAGCAATGAGAGCCACTGTATAGCACAGGGAACTATATCTATATCACTTTGATGGAGGATAATGTGAGAAAAAGAATGTATATATATATATGTGTGTGTGTGTGTGTGTGACTGGGTCACTTTGCTGTACAGTAGAAACTGACAGAATACTGCAAACCAACTATAATGGAAAAAATAAAAACCATTTTAAGAAAGCGGAAGGAGAACTATAAAAATAAAATAAAATAATTTCCAGGGGTTAGGACTTCAACGTATCTTTTGGGAGGACAGAGTTCAACTCATGGCAGAGGCACAGGACCAAGCAGGGGACTGTTCCAGGCTCCTGCGGTTTGCAGGTAAGAGAAGGGCAGCTGCGATGCTTGGCAGTGAAGAGGAGCAACTTGGGCTGTGTTTAGAAAGTCTCCCCACGAGATCTGTGGAGGGTGAGGGCAAGAGAGCAATCAGGAGTGACTTCTAGAACTTCGGGCTACACAACCAGGAAGATGGTGGGGCCATTTATGACTTGGAATCTTTAAGAGAAGGATCAGATCCCGCATTGCTGCGGCTGTGGTATAGGCCGGCAGCTGCAGCTCCAGTTCAACCCCTAGCCTGGGAACTTCCATATGCCACAGGTGCGGCCTTCAAAAGAGACAGAGAGAAGGATCAAGGAGCTCCCACTGTGGCGCAATGGGACAGGCAGTGTCTTGGGAGCACTGGGACGCAGGTTCGATCCCCAGCCCAGCACAGTGCGTTTAGGATCCTGCATTGCTGCTGCTGCAGCTGAGGTCGCAACTGTGGCTCGGATCTGATCCCTGACCTGGGAACTCCACATGCAGCCAGAAAAAGAAAAAACTAAATTTTTTTTTAATTTAAAAAGAGAAATGATCAAGTTTGATAACGAATCCAGAGCCACATTTGGGACACATTCAATCCAAGTCGCCGTTCAGGTGCACGTGGGGACTTGTCCAGGAAGCACTATGGGTCCACTTGTCCGCATGTAAATTGGGAAATCTGCAGCAGAGCGATCTTCATTTTATGTTGAATTTTACCATGAGTAGGATAGTGGAGACTTTGAATGAGGAAATAACTTGGAAATAAACGATAAAGACTGGTTTAATCATGCCGTATGTTTCCAGAGAGTCATTACTTGAAGCTTCATAGCTAAACAGAGAACATTTCGGGGGCTGGGGCGGGGGGGGCACTCGCTGATGGCTTAGTTTACATCAGATATTAGGAAGTGAAGTGGACCGTGGTTTGCTGGCTTTGTTGCTCAACCACTTGCAAGCCCCTGAATTTGGTGATCCATCAAGAAGACGTAAATCCTGTGTGACATGACAAAACTTTTCCATATTTTGCACATTGTTCTTAAATCCAAAACAATCTTATAAGAAAGAGTCTGGCTCCATTTTTCGATGTTTGACTGCTGACAGATTTTTAGCCTCAATCCCTCCAGCTCCCACCCCCACCCCACCCCAACCCACATCTAATAAGAAAGTCCGAGTGCTCCCTCTTTCGGCCCAGAGGGAAGGTCAAACCATAAAACCGCAGAAGACTTCCTGCAGCCGGACCCTCACCACGGCCCCGCCCCAATAAACCCCAGCCTGGTCTCTCTTCCTTTTTCTCGCTCTAGACATTTTCAGACCAGCTTGGGGGAGACCTTCCACTCTCCCCCAAAGCCTGGCTGTGTGGATAACAAACTCCTTTTTTTTTTTTTTGGGCCGCCCTGTGGCATACAGAGTTCCGGGGCTGCAGTTGCAACACACAGGATCCTTAACCCACTGCACCAGGCCAGGGATCGAACCTGCATCCCAGAGGTCCAGAGAGAGGCCGCCAGTCCCATCGGGCCACAGCCGGAACTCCGGCGTAACAAACTCTTCATTCACCCACCTGATGTGAGAGGAGCATTATTCGTCTTAACATCCAAACCCAGTTTGGGTGGCAGGGCTTCCCTCTTGCTTAAGATGGTGAAAACAAAACCCAGGAATCCGTCCCGGAGCAGTTGCCAAGGAAAGGAAAGAAAGCTTCACCGCTCCCATAGCAAAGACAAAAAGTAGCTGGGAGGACTGACAAAACGGTGTGCGAAAAGAGCTGGGCCCGGAGTTCCCATCGTGGCTCAGCAGAAACGAATCCGACTAGGAACCAAGAGGTTGAGGGTTCGATCCCTGGCCTCGCTCAGCGGATTAACGATCCGGCATTGCCGTGAGCTGTGGTGTAGGTCGCAGACGCGGCTCGGATCCTACGTTGCTGTGGCTGTGGTGTAGGCTGGTGGCTTCAGCTCTGATTAGACCCCTAGCCTGGGAACCTCCATATGCCACGGGGCGCGGCCTTAAAAAGGCAAAAAAAATCACACCCTCCAACTTGTTGAATAAGACAAAGGATGGTATTAGCTCAAAAGGGCATACCTCTGTGGTTTAAGTTGTGTTTTCTCTAAACCACATACGGTTTTCAGGTTAAGCCTTCCTGAGTCAGTAATCTCTCAGCAGGAGGCTGTATCCTGATTCTGCACCCTGGTCTTTGTACTCATTTGGAGGAGATTTGCACCAGATTATAGACAGACTCAGCCAGGGCCCAGGGGGTTGGGTCTGGAGTAAGGGTCTCCACCGAGAACATGAGAAAACACACCCCTGTGAGCTGCTGCCAAAGGGGGGTGGGAGGGAGCCAGGGAACTTTGAGCGAGGCTGTGGAATGGCTGAGTTCCAGCCCCACTTCCATAAGGGAACTCATTTAACATCTCGTTTAACTCATTAAATTTAATTAACGTCCTGCTTCCCCGGTTTCTCTGCCGTCAAAGAGGGAGGTACACGTGGGTGGTGGACATAATCGCAGCAGCCCTGCAGTGCGTGGTCCCTAAACCAAGGCCTCAGGCTTAAAAAATTACAAAGGGGGCCGGGAGGAGGCGCGATCAGATTCCATCACCTTCGAGCACGACCTTTTTTTTTTTTAACCTGTGAATCCATCCGGATGAGATTCCAAGCCTCGAACTCTACACGATCACCCCCAGTAAATCCCAGGGGACCGGCAGCCCCCGTTATTTCCCGGGCTGGGGTGGATGGGTCCCAGCTCCCGTCTCAGCCACACACACCCCTTTAGAAACCACACCAGTCACGAGGCCAGTGGGGAAGAGTCAAGCCTTCCAGCGCCCGCGAACAGGAGACAGGCTTTCTCCGCAGAAGCTGCCAGGACGCTAAGCTCCCCGCCGCAGTGTCCAGGGGCCGCTCCGAAGCGGAGAGGGAGACTGAGCGGGAGGAGGGCCGGCGATGCAGGGCTGACGCGCGGGAGCACCCGGAGGGAGCCGAAGCCGACCTCAGCCCACGAAATGTGCACGCAAGGCGGGCTTCCTTTCCTCTTTTACAGCACGAGAGAAGCTACCGAGAACCAAGGAGTCAAGCTGAGGATGCTTCGAAGGATCTGTATTTATGTTTTCTACTTTCTGCTGTTGACTTGGAACAAGCCGCCCGCACGTCTGTTTCTAGCTATGAAACTGTTGGTGGAGAACACTCTGGCAAACCTTCAGCCCTCCCTTCGGCCCCATGTGGCACCCTCAGGCCACCCCCTCACCTCCGGGAGCACAGGAAAACCAAGCCAAAGGTGGCTGCTCCGTGGTGAAGATGGACTGAGCTAGGTTCCATTCGGCTCAGGACTCTGCGAAGTTACCACTAATTGGAGTTCCCTGGTGGCCTAATGATTAAGGATCAGACACTGTCACGAGGTGGCCATGGTTCGATCCCTGGCCCAGGAAATTCCGCATGCCACTAGCACAGCCAAAAAAAAAACCGAAAAGCTACCGTCGTCCTCAGCTGAATTCAGTTAAACCAGGACATAAAACAGAATCAAGTTTTGCCTCCTTGACACTTGGTGCCAAATATCGTAAGCCCTGAAGACAAGCCGTAAACCTCCTTCTCGTGATGGAGATATCATTATGGAATTAGCTATTCCCTTCTACCATGAAAATGGAGAGCCCCCCCCCCCAGTTTTTAAGACCTTCCCCACCCCTTGTCTGTGACAGTCTTTGTCCATGCAGAAAGGATCTGGCGTTGTTGCTGCACTGACTCAGGTCGCTGCAGTGGCGCGGGTTCCATCCCCAGCCCAGGAACTTCCACGTGCCATGGGCGCAGACAAAAAATTTTACGTCGTTCTTTGAATGTTTCAGATGTTATTCACTTTCTTCCTTCTCTCAGATCTCCTCTGGTTTTCCAACCCCGACTGCCCTGGTGCTGCACACCTGATCTTGTCAAAGAGGGTGCCTCGGTCCTGTCTGGTGTAAAACGTAGCCTGTTTCACATGATAACCATCCCTCCCCAAATCCTTCTCCCCCCCTTTCTCGTCACCTTCTCCCCAGTGGCATCTCAGCCCAGACTTCGTGATGGTTGGTGTGTGCGTGTGTGTGTGTGTGTGTGTGTGTGTGAGAGAGAGAGAGAGAGAGAGAGAGAGAGGAAGAGAGAGAGTGTGTGTGTACGATTGATGGAAATGCCTGTTTGGTCCTCATAGCTGCTATGCTGACCTCTCGCTGACACACTTCTGCCTCCACTGCCAGGTTCTCGGAGTTTTTAATGTTCTGATGTGTATCGTGAAATCCAGCACCTGACAAAAGTGCAGGGGTTCACTGCTGGTCCTGGTCATCAAGTCGTCTCCCCTTTAACGCGGCTAACAAGCCCCCTTGGAAGCCTTACATTGCCTTCGGGATCGTTGAAGACCAAGAAATGAATAGCCTCTGCAAAACTAAGTCCAAACAGTTCCCTGGTGCGAAGGGTGGTGTAACAGCTCCACTGGCAAGACCTGAAACTAACCGCTGTTGGTGACTAACTGGACTCCGTGTAACTCTGACCTTGTGCAGCTGAGCCCTGAGGTACACGAGGGGCTTGCTGTCTAGAACACATCAGAACTTGGAAACGGTCCTTGCTGTTGACTTATAAGGAGCCTGTCTTAATGGATTAACATCCCGCATGCCCCACGCTCCAATGTGATCTTAGCTGGCAACCTGAGTCTGGACACCCAGTGCCCGGCAAGCCCAAACGATCATTTATTGCCAAAAACCTGCTTGCATTTCCCAGAGAGAGCCCATCTGCCAACACAGGGACAGCTTACCTTCCTCTGACTGCCTCCTCGCCTGGTCCCCATTGCACCCCGCCAGATCCTTCCCAAAAGGCTGAGATGGAAGCGCTTACCGCCCCAGAGCAGGCTTGCTGATCCCTTACCCATTCCCGTCTACAACAAATATTTGTGGCAAAGAAGGATGCTGAAAACTGCTGCCCTAGACCGAGTTCACCCCCATCAGAACCAGGCCAAGAAAAAGGGAAGGGCGAGGGTACTAGTTTTAACATGTGCAAGCAGGGCTGGGCAGAAGCTCAGGATCGTTTGTTTACTCTCTGTTTCAAATGAGAACACGCAGGCTCAGAGAGGCATGTGAACGCACGCAGGATCACAACGGTAGGAAGACTCGAACTCGTGCCTTTGACCCAGAAGCTTGTACTACATCCACCGTGTCGATGGATAGTACTAGCTCTGTGTGGTACTAGCCTATGAGGCAAATGAAAACAAAGAGATGTTTTTAATAGACACCCTTATCAGACTGAAGAAGTTTCCTTCTGTTCCTAATTAACTGGGAGATTTTATCTTAAATGATTATTGAATTTATCAAATTGAATTTATCTACAGAGATGAAAATATGGTTTGGTTTGGGTTTGCTTTTTGGTTTTTTAGGGTTTTTTTTTTCGTTTGCCAACATGGTAAATTACACAGTTTGATCTCCAAATTTTAAAACAACTTTGCATTCCTGGAACAAATTTATTGTATTTCTGGCCATAACCTATAATTCTATTTATATGTTTTTGGATACAATTTCCTAGAATTTTGTAAAGTATTTTTACAATTATTTTCACGATAATATTCTTGCCTTATAATGTTTTTGTCTGCTTTTATTATTGTTTCATCATTTATTAAAAGGCAATGCTAGCCTCCTAGAATGACTTATGCAGTATTCCCTTTTCTTCAATTGTCTGGAAGAATTTAGGTAGAATTGATATAATTTTTTCCATGTATGTTTGGCGGGATTCATTAATAAAGCACCGGGGCCTGCAGTTTTCTTTGCAGGAAGATCTTTAACTACAAATTCAGTTTCTTTAATAGACTGAGGACGATGCAGTTCATCTATGGCTTTCTGAGTGGGCTTCAGTAGCTTGTATCTTTCAAGGAATGCACCCGTTTCATCTAAGTTTTCAGATTTATTGGAATCAGGGTGTTCAGAATAGTCTTTTATAACCCTTTAATATATGTGGGCTCTGTAATGGTACCGCAGTTCTCATTTTTTATACTGGCAGTTTGTGTCATTGCTTTTCTTCCTGATCCGTGTGGCTAAGGCTTTTCACTTTTATTGATTTTTCTCAAAAAAGCAGTTTTTGGCATATTACTGTTCTTTGTTGTTCTTTAAATATACTTCATTAATTTCTGTATTGTTTCCTTTCTTTGGCTTACTGTGAGTTCAGTTTGCCTGATTGTTTATTTCTTAAGTAGGAAGTGAAATCATTGATGTGAGACTTTCCTTCTTTACTAATATAAGCCTGTATTTAGTTCTCTAAATGTCCCACTAAGCACTAAACTGGTAGCACGTCACAACATTTTATATATTGCGTTTTCATTTTAATTCATGGCAAAGCACTTTTTTACTTCTCCTTTGAATTCTTCTTTGATCCCTGAGTTTTTTACCAGTCTGTTGTTTAACTGCCAAACATCTGGGGATTTTCCAGAGAGGTCTTTCTTTTATTGAGATCTAATATAATCCCATTATGATCAGATAGCATATATCATATAACCAAACTTTTTTTCAATTTTTTTTTGTCTTTTTGCCTTATTTAGGGCCGCACCCGCGGCATGTGGAGGTTCCCAGGCTAGGGGTCGAACAGGAGCTGTAGATGCCGGCCTATGCCCCAGCCACAGCAATGCGGGATCCGAGTCGCGTCTGCAACCTACACCACAGCTCACGGCAACGCCGGATCCTTAACCCACTGAGCAAGGCCAGGGATCGAACCCGCAACCTCATGGTTCCTAGTCAGATTCGTTAACCACTGAGCCATGACGGGAACTCCCTTTTCAATGTTTTGAGACTTCTTTAACGGCCCCATAGATTGTTATAGTAACACACACACTTGAACAGAATGTGTACACTGTTGTGGTTATGTGCAACGTGGTTTAAGTCAAATTGGTTAATAGCATTGTTGTTCAGATCCTCTTCTATATCTTTGCCAGGTTTTTGTCTACTTGTTCTATTTGTCATTGAGAGGGACATCAAAATCTCTGACATGATTGTAGCTTGGCTATTTCTCTTTGTAGTTCTAACAGTTTTTTGCACCATGTATATTGAAGCTCTGCTGGCAGGTGCATAAATGTTTACGACTGTAACGACCTCTTGGTGAGCTGACACCTGTAAAATGGCCTTCTTTATTTCTGCTGATTTATGTTTCCTGAAATCTACTTTGTCTGGTGTGAATGTAGTCACCCCAGCTTTCTTTTGGTTATTGTTAGTATGGTATATCTTTTCCCACAGCTTTACTTTTAACCTATTTGCAAATCTATAACTAAAGTGTGTTTCTTGCAGATAGCGTAAAGACGTATATCACTTTTTTATGCAATCCAACAGCCTCCTCTACCTAACTGAAATGTGCACTGGTTTGCTAGGGCTGCTGTGACAAAGAACCACAGGTAGGTGACTTAAACAATAGAAACGTACTGTCTTACAATTCTGAAGGTCAGCATTCCAAAATCAAGATCTAGGCAAGGCTGGTTCTTTCTGAAGCCTGTGAAGGGTGGATCTATTGTGTAATTTTGCATGGTTTCTCTTTTTATGCCTTCAGTCTTCTCACTAAACTGGTCTTCTGTAAAGTCTAGTTTGTTGTCAGTTTCATTCACTATATTTTTTTATCTGAGACATTGTAGTTTTCATCTCTAGAAGCTCTACTACAGTCTTTTTTTTCCCCTTTTTTGGCCACCCCACAGCGTGTGGAGTTCCCAGGCCAGGGATTGGATCCGAGCCGCAGTTACAGCCTAAGCTGCAGCTGCAGCAACCCTGGCTCCTTATTCCACTGTGTTGGCCTGGGGATCAAACCTGCATTCCAGCGCCCCTAAGTCACTGCCGATCCCATTGTGCCACAGCAGGATCTCCTGTGTCCTCTTTTTTATAACTTCCATGTCTCTAACTTCCAAACATATTAAAAACAGTAATAATGTTCTTTTAACGTCTTTGCCTGTTAATTCTAATCCACCTGTAGTCAGTTCTAGGTTATTTTTAGACGATCGACTTTTCATTATGAGTTGTGTTCCCCTTTTTCTTTGCACGCCTAGGAATTTTTTTATTAGCTGCCACATATTTTGAATTCTAATTTGTTAGGTGGTGAGTATATTTCTATGCCCATAAATACTCTTGAAGTTTGTTCTGGGATGCAGTTAAGGTTTTTAGAATCTGCTCCATCCTTTTGGGTCTTGCCTTTAAGTCTTCTTAGGCAGGACCAAAATGATGTTTGGTCTCGAACTGATCTTTCCCCACTGTTACAGTCAGATCGTTCAGAGTACTCTACCCAGCTCTCAGGAGTGGCGAGGAGTTCAGTCTAGCTGGTGGGAAGAGGCATGATTCTTGGCCTTGCGTGGACAGTGAGTACTGTTTCCTCCAATCCTTTCAGACAGGTCTTTCCAGGTTTCAGGCATTACCCATCCCTGGCTCCAGCTACAGGGGACACTGTGAAGGCAGGAGCTCCCTGGGCTCTTTCTGGCCACATGTTGAAACATGGCTCCATCTTCCTGGATACACAGTGTTGAATCGCAGGTCTAGTATCACTCCATCAACAGATAGAACTTTTGCTGCCACAGTTAGAACAGTTGACCTATGAGCCCCACTCCGCCCTCTACCCTGTTTGCTTCTGGGTTCTCATCTTCAACTGGACAAATCCCTCTCGATTCCCTCTGTGTTCTCACTCTCCCAAGCGATAATGATGGTGTGCCCGTCGGCATAGAGTGGGGCCCCTCTTATGTGAAGCTGGCTGATGATCTTGAGAGCAGTTCATCAGTGAATGGAGCCAAGTCTGAATCAGTAACTGGTTCAGATTCAGCAAGAGAAGGGGACCGGAGCTCTGTGAGGTTAGGAGGCTGGTGAAGAGAGAGGAGCCAAGGTGCCTCCCGAAGACAGTGAGTTAATAACATTTATCTTCTCATTTTTTTTTTTTAGGGCCACACCTGTGGCATATGGAAGTTCCCAGGCTAGGGGTCAAATCGGAGGTGCAGCTGCCGCGTACACCACAGCCACAGCAACGCCAGATCTGAGCCGCATCTGCAACCTACACTACGGCTCACAGCAAGGCCGGATCCTTAACCCACTGAGCAAGGCCAGGGATGGAACCTGTGTCCTCATGGACACTAGCCGGTTTGTTAACACTGAGCCACAGCGGGAACTCCTGTCTTCCCATCTTGAGAAAGCTAAATGTCCCATCCGGGAGGAGATACTATTGGATGCTGCCATCAGGTGACCCTTGCCCTCAGCCCCTCCGCTGACATTTATCCACAGAGGGGACACAAGTGCCCTGGTGGCCGTGGCTCCCAACTTTCCTCCTCTCCAGAAGGTAACCTTCTGCCTCGCCTGCCCTGCCCACATCCTCACAGCCGCATTCTTTGGCTTCATCTTGAACTGGGCTCTCATTCACGCCATCACCAAATCAGGTGGAAATAGAGATGGAACCAACCCTCCTCTCCCACCCACTCGACCCCAGCAAGAGGCCTCGTCTCCGGTTTTGCAAGGCCCTCCCACTGCAACCCAGCTTTCAGGCCAACGTCATCTCCTGCAGAACAGAGACTGCGTACTGGTAGCCCCAGGCTGGGTGTTTATGGGACCAAACAATGCATTTACGTCTTTAATTTCTCAAACTTTAAAAGTTACAAGGTTTTTGGGAAATCCTCTGATGGCCTAGCGGGTTAAGTCTCTTGCATTTTCACCAAGGTGCCGGTTGCCGCTGTGTGGCACAGGTTCGATCCCTGGCCCAAGAACTTCCACATGCTAAGAGTGAGGCGAAAAAGAAAAAAAATTTTTTAATTAAAAAAAAAGAGAGAGAGAGAACCTGAAATAAACATTGTAACTTTCATTTTTAAAAAATGTCAGGGGGTTTTTACATTAAAATGTTACTTTTCAGCCTATCTTGAAAAATTAGAAGCTGTCAAGATGCTGGATTGAACTTGGTCGAGGACACAGGTGGCCAGTCTCCACCTGCTGGCTTCAACCACATAATTTACCTGTTTGGTCCCCACAGGCATTTGACACTGCTGCCTCTGCCACAGGCGGAAACTTGTACAGAAGAAACATAGCCAGATGCTTTTTTTCTTCCCTCTGTGGACATCGCAAACATAATGTCCAGATGTAAGGATCATTTTTATGAGAGCAATCTGTACTCAGTATAAACTGTAATGACAAAACTCATAATTTTGCATTGAGAAGAACAGCTTTTAGGCTTTTTCTCTGGGCTCCTCACCTGCCTCAATTCTCAGAACTACGATTTGTCTTTCGTTCTTCATTCTTCAAGATTTTTATTCTTTAAAGATTTGAAAGTTCCCCTGTGGCATAGTGAATTAAGGATCTGGCATGGCCGCAGCCGTGGCGCAGGTCGCAACTGTGGCTCGTGTTCGATCCCTGGCCCGGGTTCGATCCCTGGCTCGGGAACTTCCACGTACCATGGGTGCAGCCAAAAAAAAGTTTGTCGTGAAACATTTAAATACAGCCACACACGTTTTTGGCCGCAGCATTGTCATTCTCTGCTTTTAAATCAAAATGGTATGGAAAATACATCCCAAGGAAAATTTGAACCTTAAGAAAATGCATATTTAAGCACATGTTTTCATTTATATTGGAATGAATCTGAAGCTATGGAGACCCAGCTTGGCACAGCGGACAACTGGCCTGCTGCTCATCCCACAGCTTTCATCAGATGATGCAAACCAGCCTTCCCAACAGAGCCTCCTGAGGTCGGCTTCCAAGTGTCAGCTGGCCCAACCCAGACCTTTTACTAAAAGAGGAAAATATGTATTACCCACCCCTGAAGCTCACACACGGGGAATAAATCAAGACATGAGCTTCAGTCATTTCATTTGTCCTGGACACTGCCTCTCGGAGACACCAGCCTGCCGGTCTCCCAGCTTCCATACTCCTTTTGAAATGGGAAAGTCCACTAGGGCACAGCTGCGTGTTTCCACATGCCTGGACTTAAAGAGATGGTCTGCTTTTATCAACTCCCCAGGTTGAATGAGTCTTTCCTGAGTTCAAAATGGCACTGGGTTATATTACAGCCAAATGTAGCGTTTTGGTTGAATGTATTAGAGGTAGGAGGTTTCCAGGGACCAACACTACATGCAAAGGGTAATTGACTAGCCCAGGAGGAGTCAAATCAGCGGATAACACATAGACTCCAAAGACTTACTTCTTTCAATGACTTCCCAACCATTCTTTAAGGGGCTGGCAATTCCACGGAAGTTTTCACGGGCTGCTTCCTGGAGGGAAAACCAAGAGTGAGGACTCAGCTCCCAACCCAGGCTTCAACCACAGTAGCTCTGTTTTATCAGTGTCGATATTAGCCTACTGAGAGTAACATTGCACTTAAGGGAAAATCTGATGGATAAAGAATTTGAAAACCACTGTTTCGGGATAGGTACCAAAAAGTTTTTTTAATAAGAGCACACACTACTTAATATAACCATCACAATCTAGAGTGATTTGCTTCCTGAATTTAGTTACAGGAACATGGACAGACACACCAGGCTGCTTCTGTTGAAAGACTGCTACTCAGCTCACTCTGGCAAGTTCATGTTGAATCTTCAATTAATCATAGAATTTTGAGCATTTCACATTTTAATCCCTAAACATCAATCATGAAACAGGAAGGCGTACTGACATTCGGAAAGAGGATAAGACAAAAGGCTCTCCCCATCTGAGTCATGTTCAAGTCACATCTGACTCAAACTCCCTTAAATCACCATTCTAACAGAGAAAATGTTGAAAAAGCTTTCACACATCCAGATCTCTGCTCCTGTATGTAGCCCACAATCGAAAACACAGAAACTCTTGGTTAAGAAATTAAGAAACTGACTACCTGTTATGAATGTGAACCCTCCGGCTAGTAGACCCAAGAAGCCATTCTTGACCCCAGGCCCTTAGGTAACTGGGCTAAGCAAAAAGTCAAGCTCAGAGTCTGAGGGCGATGGAACCCCACTGGAAACACGATAACCATGTTTCTCGAATCTGAAACTAGAACTCACGACCAAACAAGTTCAGCTGTGCTTTGGGGAACATTAACACTGAATATCTAAAACCAGGTCCATACTGGCATGTCCTGGTTGCACGCTTGTCAGAGCCCTAAGTCCCTCTGGGACGTGTGGACACCTGAAGGGAAACCGGGACGTCAGGGGGACCCCGAGGAGCTGGGCTGGCGCACGCGTCCCAGGCCTCACCACTGTCTGTCGTGACCCCTGAGCTTCACAACTGCTTCTCACAACTGCTTCTCACAGGAGGTCCCGGGACAGGTGTTGCCTGAGTCACCTGGGATGAAAAGCAGTTGTGAAGCTCAGGGATCACGAACTTGTCAGGAATGTGCTCAAGAACTTGTGCTTGGAACCAGCTCCCAAAACACTTATCCCACAACCGAAAAGTCTGGAAACAAAATTAATATTTCTCACTTTGTGTTCCTTTGTGCCAAACAGACAAGTTTCTTTTAACATTTCCCATCTGACCCGATCTCAGTGAATTCTATACATTTTTTTCAGATCAGGTTTAGCAGACATTCCTCATTCTCCAAAAAGAAGCTGTAACATGCACATGGAGTGGATCGAGAGGAAGAGCTAATACATAAGAGCACAGGATGGGAGTTCCCTGGTGGCGCAGGGGGTTAAGCATCCCGCATTGTCACTGCAGCAGCTTGGGTCACTGCTGTAGCGCAGGTTTAATTCATGGCTGGGGAACTTCCACATGCCATGGGTGCAGCAAAAAAACAAAAAAGAGAGAGAGAGAGAGAGAGAGAGCACAGGATAAACTGGAGGACAGAGGCTGAGAGGGTGACCACTGCCAAGGTGACAATGACTGGAAAGCAGAGTATAAGGAAGTCCCAAATGGATGCCTTTCCCAAAGCCCAGCTAGGCACTAATTTCAACTGTGTTTAAGGTTGTCTGCATTCTCATCACCATAAAATACGAGTGAGAGAAGATTACATCCTTGACCCTTGTTAAATCTGCATCCTCCGCGATCATCGTTTCTCCACCCAGGAGTGGACACAAACACCCGTAATGGGAGGGCGCTGTAGACGTCCGTGTTTAACTAGAGAAAAGTCACGTAGTGTGATTTTCTTAAGTCATTACATAGAATTATGAGAATTTTGGCACTAAGAAAACAAAGTGTTTGGCAACAGTCTAAGAGAGAAAACATCAAAATGTAAAGGTTCCATTTTTCCTTTATTCTCCCATTTTATGGAATCACTTGGCTATCCTTTTTTTCTTCTTCCTTCCATGATTATTTATTTCATCACCATGTCTCCCAATGGGAAAACCGGAAGACTTCAGACTCTAGAATGATGGTGGGAATTGACATATAATTTCCAGATAGTCACCCTGGACCAAAAGAGTGACCAAGATGCCTACCTGTCCTTTAAGTCACATGTATGAAGGTCTGAATTCTTATTTCCTGGATCTAGAAAGTGAATTTTGTCAAGAAATTCTTTCCAACACCACAGTTAGTTCCCTTCTTCAGATCAGCCAAACATTAGGCACCCAAGTTAAAGGGTTGAGTCTCAGCAGGTGGAGGTAACTCAAGGAAAGAAGTTAAAAATTGTCAGAAGAGACGGAATTCCCTTGTGGTGCAGCGGGGTTAAGCATCCAGAGTTGTCACTGCAACAGCTCTGTTCTCTGCTGTGGTGTGAGTTCGATCCCTGGCCCAGGAACTTCAACATGCCATGGGCATGGCCAAAAAAAAAGGGAATATTGGCAGAAGAGCAAAAGGGCCACTCCTCATTAGCCCTGGGCCCTGAGGCACACAGGCATTAAGTCACAAAAGTGACACAGGTAAGTGTAGCTAATAGTCAAACGGAGGAACAAGGGAAATGAAACTCAAGAAACCAAAGTACTATCACTTAATCCCATCAGACTTAAGGAAATAGACTGTATTTCCCGATTTTATTAAGTAAAACACTTACATAGCTAAAGATGCACTTGCTTTCTTCATTTCCTTTTTCCTCTTGATGGTTCAGTTCTCTGGATGAATTTAACGGTGCCAGACCAGGACTGCGAACCCAACTAGGCATGGACCTTGGCTGGATGCCAGGAAAGGTCCGTACTAGCTTACATCTCCACAAATATTAGCATCCTAAGTTTAAAAATATGAAAGGAAGGAGAAAAGCTTGACTGAGGGCACACCAGAGATTTCCCTAGTTCCAGAGAGAAATCAGGGAGGAGAGAGAGCTGGGCAGGAAGAAGCTCGAGGGCGTTTTGTTTTCCCTGCATCACCGCTTCCAGAGGCAAGCGGCCAACTGCTCATTCAATGAGACCCTTTATCCGCCCAGGCGGGGCCGCATCTTGTCGAGAGTAGCGTCTTCTCTCGGGAATAAGGTTTCAGGGCGAAAACAAAACAAAACAAATAACGATTTGGTTTATCCTTTCAAAATGTGAACAAAGGAAAATGCAGGGTGGAGACAGAGGCTTCGCAAATGAAAGCCAGGTTTCTGCATCTTTTGTTAAGAGTCCCTAAACAGTGATAGGCTCTTAATATTATGTATTGACGAGCGTGTGCCAATCAGTATTATTTCCCTTCTTATATTAACAGCCCTGGACCTGTGAGCGTCTCATCCTTGAGGGGCAGGAAATCCTCATGTCTACAGACTAATAATAAATAAGTGAAGTGATATAAGTACCACTTTTTCTAATGTTTGAACATGCTTTATAAATAATAAAATGCAAATTTATGGAAATATTACTAAATCCATATCAGCTTTTATAGGTATATTTTTTCAATGATTTGACATAAAAAATATAACTGTCATAAAGCAGGAATTCTCAACATGACTCAGCAGTTAATGAACCCAACTAATATCCATGAGGAGGTGGGTTCGATCCCTGGCCTCGCTCAGTGGGTTAAGGATCCGCCGTTACCACAAGCTGCGGTGTGGGTCGCAGAAGCAGCTCGATCCTTTCCATGTTCTTTCCAGGGTGAACTTTATATATATATATATAATAAAGAATTGGAAAACAATGAATATTTAAAGGGTAATAATTGTAAAAAAGTTGCTCGTATTTGGCATTTATAGCAAGATGAATTAGGAAAATGGGTTGATTGACTTTGATCCAAAAGGAGAACCAGAATTATTTGGAGAGGTTTTGAGTTAAATCTGACGGGGTTTGGGTTGGTCGTTCACTTGGGGGGGGGTTGTGGGCTCAGTGGTTTGTTGGCATTTTAAATGATGGAGATTAATTTAGCTTTGACAGAGCAAATTTGCCCGTATGTGCTGATTAAAAAAAAAAAACTATCAAACAAATTCAGTGACTCAGACCTCAAGAGACTGGAAGGGAATATAAAAATATCCAGCCACCTCTCCTTGCAGAGATGTTAAGGGAATTCCTTAAGGCATCCTTTTCCCTCAAAGTATTCTAAAAGAGCAGAAAATGAAGAAAGGAAGGAAGGAAGGAAGGAAGGAAGGGAGGGAAGGAGGAAGGAAGGAAGGAAGGAAGGAAGGAAGGAAGGAAAGAAGGGGAAAATAAGGAAATAAGGAAAAGTTTATTTGTGGGATTTCTTTTTGGGAAGGGATGTGAGGACTTCTTAAAAACTATTACTAATGTATATGTAGGTCCCCGAAACATAAACAGATGTTGGAGGAAGATTAAGGATTCAGTCATTTCTGTGAAACTTCAGCTCTGTTTAGAAATGAGTAGAGGGAGTTCCCGAGGTGGCTCAGAAGTAATGAAACTCCTTGAAGACGTGGGTTCCAACCTGGCCTCGGTCAGCAGGTTAAGGATCCAGTGTTGCCATGAGCTGTGGTGTAGGTCGCAGAAGCAGCCTGGATCTCAAGTTGCTGTGGCTGATTTGATCCTTAGCCTAGGAACCTCCATATGCCGAGGGTGTTACCCTAAAATGGAAAAAAAGCCAATATGGTGTACCCCACTTTCTCCCCACTGACCTACTCGGGGTGTGATATTTCCCATGTAAGGTCCCAAAGTCATTTACCATCAAATTGTCAAGCCCTTCATCAGCCCGCTGTGAGGAGTTCACCACTTACATACCAAGGAGCTTGGG
Source organism: Catagonus wagneri (assembly GCA_004024745.2). Lineage (NCBI taxonomy): Eukaryota > Metazoa > Chordata > Mammalia > Artiodactyla > Tayassuidae > Catagonus > Catagonus wagneri. The sequence goes on along the minus strand of PVHT020000077.1, from coordinate 1,320,569 downwards.
GACATCTTCTAAACAGGTGACAGAAGACCATAAGGAGTGTGTGTAGACAAGAAAATGCCTTAGACATCAAACCACTGTTCCTGGGAGCCTCAGCTTCCAGCTGTTTTTCAAATAGTCCTTTATCTTCCTCCTCTTGGTGAACAGTCACATGAATTAACCGATGCAAAACATGAAAAATGTGCACGCATACCTCAGCTTTTACAATGTTTACCGTAGAAAAAAATGAAGCAACTGGAATGTTGGAGAGTGCTTAAGTGACAGTACGCCAACCCCACAGACTGCTATGAAGACACTTTATAAACGATAAAGACTATGAAAAGTGGAAACATCAGGGTGCCTCCCATCGTGAGCTACAGGGTGGCCAGAAGGTCTGGAGGCAAATGAACATGAGAAATGATTTATTGATATTGCAATCCATGATGTATGAAAAGAACGACGTCGCATGTCACATGCAAGGTCTTCCGCTTAGTTCAGTGCACGGCTGCGTTGCAGTGGACACAGCACACGAGGGCGGCGTTTCCTCCAGCCCCTGGGCCTGCGTAGCTGATGCCTCAGGTGACCTGCGCCTCCAGTTTTCACTAAATCCGTGCTTTTTGTGTGGCCCGGAAGAAGTGATCAACGGTGTTCAGACATTTTCCGCCCGCATCTGTGCCCCACAGAGATTCAGGATGGCACGTTTTCTAACCCAAAGGAGGAAGACAGTCAGCTGTTCAAAACCATCCTACGTTGTGGACCGAGAGATTATCGCACTAAGTCCGGTAAGCCAGACAGTGAAAGACAGACATCACGTGATATCACTTACATGTGGAATCTAAAGAAGGGATGTAAACGAACTTACCTGCAGAACAGAAACAGACTCACAGACTTTGAGAATAAACTCATAGTTACCAAAAGGGGCAGGTGGGGGGGTGCACTGGGGGTTCGGGACTGACATATGCGCCCTGAGGTTTATGGCCAATGGGTACCTGCTGTCAGGCACCGGGAGCGGTACCCAGTATTCTGTGATAATCTGTGTGGGAAAAGAATCTGAGAGAAAATGGATGTGCTATATGTAAACTGAATCACTGTGTTGTACGGCAGAAGTTATCACAACCTTATAAATCAACTATACTTCAACAAAACTTTAAAAGTGGGGGGGAGAATCACATACACTACTTTATTAAAATGTTTTAATATTTAGTAAAAAAAAAAAATGCTACCTTAGAGGGCTGCCTCTTGTTCATTCAAAAAAAAAAAAAGGCTGTTCTGAAGTGGCAGGGACCACTTGATGCCTTGAAGGGTGCAGCTTTGAAAGAACCAGGGCCATCCTCTGGTGCCTGGATCTTACTTATGTTCAGCGAAGGAGGCTGACGATGAACAAGGAAGCAGCCGTGTGGTGTGGACCGCCTGACCAGGAGTCCCTTGGGTAAGAGAGCTCAGAAAAGTCGTCTCTGAAAACGTGACATTTGATCTGCCCACCAGTGTGACCAGTCCCTTTCACAGGTCAAGTTAATTTTGTTCCCAGCCATACACCAGCTCTTCCTCCCGTTTGCGTAGATGACGTGTGTTGATGGCAGTGGCAGTGACCCCGTGAAAATAGAAAGGATACAGATGAAAAGAAAAGGTTTCCATTAAACACTCAGGAAGGAGTTCCCGTCATGGCTCCGTGGTTAATGAACGCAACTAGTATCCATGAGGACATGGGTTCAATCCCTGGCCTGGCTCAGTGCGTTAAGGATCCGGTGTTGCCATGAGCTGTGGTGTAGGTCGCAGACGCGGCTCGGATCCCGCGTTGCTGTGACTGTGGCGTAGGCCGGCGGCTACAGTTCTGATTTGACCCCTAGCCTGGGAACCTCCAGATGCAACGGGTGCAGCCCTAAAAAGACAAATAATAAAAATAATAATAATAAAATAAACACTCAGGAAGACCAAAGGGGGTAGAATTATCACCACCGAGGAGAGGCTCCTGAGTGACAAAGTCACGATGCTCCCCTGGAGTCCTTGACTTGGGGGACAGTAAAGGAAGCCCACATCCAGAGAAACACCAAGGACAGACAGATGCTCACTGGGCTGACCCAACCACAGTCCCTTCCCAGGGCAGCTTTGAGCTCACATCTGTGTTAGAGCCGGTCTGAGGGGTCTTGTCTGAACCCGTAATATTTCCAGCGTCGGAGTCTCCACCGGCCTCTGTCCTAACGACCGATGCGTTCTTGGGGTGAGGTTATTCCCCGTGTCCAGGATCTGCTTGGCCAGCTTGACGGCTTTGCACTGCGATCGCTTATTCCACTGCTTTGGACTAATTAGAATAATCGAAGCCTGTCTCTTCCAAGCCCCAGCCACAGGTCGTTTCCATCGGCCTCAGGCTGGTCTGGGTGCTTATCATCAGCATTCCTTCTGTTTCCGAACTCTGGGTCGGGACTGCTGCATTCCTCCGCGTCCTGAAACACGTGATTTCTGGATAGGTCACCGGAGAGAAAGTCTGAACAGGCTTTTTTAGCAGCAGCTCGGAAGAGCCAAAAAGAAACAGGATAACAAAGCGTGTTGTGCTAGTCAGCCTGGTGTGTTACCAGGTCCAAATGAAGCTTTTGCCTTTGAGAGTATTTTGATTGTGTCATAGCCTATTCCTCTCCCCGCTTGCTTTCTGTCTCCAAATCTTCTGCCCGAAGCCCCTCCTCTATAATGACATATTGGACAGTGCCATTGTTCACAGATTATTAACCCAATTTGTCTTTATTAGCTCTCCTTAGATTACTTTCAGATGTTTTCTCTTATTTGCCAAGATAGGTAATTCTCATTCTTCCACATATTAAAATATCACCATTTGCCATATTATTTGGATCCTAAATAGCTTTTTCCCCCAGATGTTCTTACCACTTAACATCCAAGTAAGTCCTCATGATAATAGCAAATGCTGAAATAGCACTTACTATATGTTCCAGGCACTGTTCTGAGCCCTTACATTTATTAACTCATCAAATCCCTTGAGAACCCTCTAAATTAAGTACCATTATAACACTTTGCAGATGAAGAAACTGAAACACAGAGAAGGTAAGTAACTCTCCCAGTGTCACACAGCTAATAGTGCTGGATCCATTACGAGTCTAACGCATTTGTTCCCTGGCACTTAACCTTTTTTTTTTAAGGTCTGCATCCTCGGCTTATGGAGGTTCCCAGGATAGGGGTCTAATAGGAGCTGCAGCTGCCAACCTACACCACAGCCACACAATGTAGGATCCGAGCCATATTTGCCACCCACACCAAAGTTCATGGCAACGCCAGATCCTTAACCCACTGGGTGAGGCCAGGGATCAAACCTGCATCCTCATGGATACTGATTGGGTTTGTAACCACTGAGCCATGACAGGAACTCCCCCTGGCACTTAAGCTTATAGGTAAGGGAGATCCTTTCATGGCTCAGTGGTTAACAAAGCCAACTAGGATATATTTGTTAAATGGATTAGGACTGTGCTCAAGTTCACACAACAGAAAACCTTTCTACAGTGACTTAAACAAGTAAGCAATTTAATTCATACAAGAAGAAGTTCAGGCGTAGACATTCCAAGACAGGCATAATCTCAACAGTTTCTTCAGAAACCAGGCTCCTTCCACTATTCTGTTCTACCAGCCTTACTAGTAACATTTAACCACATGGTCCAAAGATGGCTGCTGTGCCCCAACCATTGTGTCCACATTCCAGAAAAAAAGAATGGGGTAGAACAAGGACACTTTTCCTGGAAACGCTTTGCCTTTTATGTGGAAAGGAATATCCCCTGTTGGAGCTATGCCTTCTTTATTGTTTTCCAACTTATCAGTTATTCAGGCTTAGGGGGAGGGGGTATTTCCTGCTCTTCATATAGTATCTCTGTTTCCCTCAAGGTCCTTTTTTCTGTTTACGTCTTTGTCACTTGTTTGTTATTGATATGGCTTTAATGCTGGAAACTTTCCCCTAAGTCTTGTGATCTTTACCTGCTCTTTTTATTTACCAGTAAATCTCAAATGAAGTGGTTGGAACATCTGTGTATGGGCAGGACTTGCGGACAGGGGGATCTCCACTGCAGAGGCTGGGGTGTCGTTTTCACTTGACACTTGTGGTTGTCAGTATCTGAAGGCTTTTCTCTTGGCTGCTCAGTTTTCCCAGAGAGAACTCCTCCCACATCATGTTTAGGGCATGGGAGCTTAGTTGCCAGCATCCTACATGTGGGTGGAGAATGTTCTAGGATATCGCACGATCCAGCATGTAGTCCCCAGGCTTAACTGTGCCTGGCACCCCTGAGTCCAGAGCACGTGGGAGCCGACCTCTTCTACGACCGCACGAGGTGGGAAAGGAGGCTAGCCACTCCTGCAGACCTTCCACCAGCGCCCCCGTCCCAGCCCCACCTGCATCCTAGAGGTTCCTGTGTCTCCAGGTCCTGAGCCTTTCCGGGGTCCTGCCACATGGAGCGGCAGCACCTGGCCCTCCCTCTCTGCCAGCTGCAGTTTCATCTGTGTCTGCTCTGCTGGGTCAATTCCCACTCACCCAGTTGTTGCTGTTTTGTTTTGTTTTTTTGTTTTTGCTTTTTTTTTTTCTTGGCTTTCAGAATGTATACAGTTCATCTGTTTTCTTTATCATTGATGATTTCAAGAAATTTTCAAATCATTACATGGGGATTGAATGGGGATTCCAAAGAGGTCAATCCAGAAATCCTTTTTTTAGATATCAAGAAGGTAGAGTCGGGGAGCTCCCGTCGTGGCTCAACAGTAATGAACCCAACTAGTATCCATGAGTGACCAGGCCTCGTTCAGTGGGTTAAGGATCCGGCATTGCCACGAGCTGTGGGGTAGGTCGCAGACACGGCTCAAACCCAGTGTTCCTGTGGCTGTGGTGTAGGTGGGCAGCTACGGCTTTGATTTGACCCCTAGCCTGGGAACATGCATATGCCTCAGGTGTGACCCTAAATAAAAAAAGCCAAAAAAAAAAGAAAGAAAGAAAAGAATGTAGAGTTGTTCGCATATGTATTATCTGAGGAAAAATTAGAACAGCCTGGGTTCCTAATAATAGACCGATCGTTACACAGACATGATGAAATATTAAGTAATGGTAACAGTTCTGTTTTTTAAGAATTTTAATGCCATGGAGGAAATGGGCAACATACACCATTAAGTAAAAAAGCATTATGTTCCCAAATATGTAACACATTTGTTAGAGGAATAAAACAGCTAGAAATATCCCACCAAAAAATGAGAAATTGTTGCTAAGTTAGTGATTTTTTTGTCTTGATTTTTGTTAATCATCCAGAATCAAGGTACTTTTATGACCAGAATATCTATTATTTTTAAAACTTAAGTCCTTTCAACAGTATAGCACTATACTATTTAATAAGAAGAAACTATATTCAATATCCTGTAATAATCTATAATGGAAAAGAATCTTAAAAAATACATATATTACATATATGTAAATCTTTTTGCTGTATACCTGAAACTAACACAATATTGTAAATCAACTATACTTCAATTTTAAAAAACTTAAAAAAAAAAAGGAATGCAGTCATTCCTCAGGGCCACGTGTCTGCTCCTCTGTGAAGCTGCCCCCATTTTCGCCTCTGTTTTTCTCCACCCAATAAGTTAATTCCTTCCTACAGCTATCATTAATAAGTCTACAAATAACAAGTGCTGGAGAGGAAGTGGAGAAAAGAGAACCCTCCTACAGTGTTGGCGGGAATGTAAATTGGTACAACCACTATGGAAAACAGTATTGAGTTTCCTCAGAAAACTAAATATAGAACTACCATATGATCCAGCAATTCTACCCTGGGCCCATATCTGGATAAAAACCACAATTCAAAAATATATGTGCACCCCCAATGTTCATAGAAGCACTATTCACAATAGCCAAGACATGGAAACAACCTAAATGTCCATCAGCAGATGAATGGATTAAGAAGAAATGGTATATATACACAATAGAATACTACTCAGCCATAAAAAAGAACAAAATAATGACATTTACAGCAACATGAATGGCACTAGAGATTGTCATACTAAGTGAAGTAAGTCAGAAAGAGAAAGACAAATACCTTGTGATATCACATATATGTCTGTCTAAAATATGACACAAATGAACCTATCTACAAAATGGAAACAGACTGACAGACATAGAGAACAGACTTGTGGTTGCCAAGGGGGAGGGGGAGGGAGTGGCATCGACTGGGATTTGGGGGTTAGTAGATGCAAACTATTACATTTGGAATAGATAAGCAATGAGGTCCTGCTGTACAGCACAGGGAACTCTATCCAGTTTCTTTGGACAGACCATGATGGAAGATAATATAAGAAAGGGAGTGTATATATATGTTTGACTGGGTCACTTTGCTCTACAGCAGAAACTGGCACAACACGGTAAATCAACTGTATTTTAACAAAAGAAAAAATAAAAAAAAATTAATCCCTTCCCCTCTTATGTTTCCATAGCAGCTGCACTTATTCCTATTACCCCTCTTATCACACCATATCATGGTTATAGCCAACATCCTGAGTCATTGGGTAAACACGAATTAAAGCCAAAATGAGATGCCATTATATGTTAAGTTAAAATGACTGACCACGCCAGGCGCTGATGATGTTCGGAGGAGCAGCTTGTGGGACGTTTCTTTAACAGTTAAACACACATCTACCGTAAGACCCAGACATTCCACTCCTAGGTATTTATGTACCCAAGAGAAATGAAAACATACATCCACACAAACCTGCATGCAACTATTGACATCAGCTTTATTTGCAATAGCTAAAAACCTGGAAACAACCCAAATGGCCATGAGGGACTGGATCAGCAAATTGTGTCGTGTCTGTACAATGGAACAGTGCTTTGTAATAAAAGACAATGAATGCTTGGTACACAGAACAGCATGGGGGAATCTCAAAATGATTATGCCAAGTGGAATAAAGCATATGAAAGAGTACGTGCCGGGGGATTCGTTTATATAAAGTTCTAGAAAATGCCAACCAGTCTATCGTGATGGAGAGCAGATCAGTAGTGGCCTGTGGATGAAGAGTCGGAGAGGGACAAACAGGAGGGACTGTCAAGGGTCACAATGAAACTCTAGCAAAGATGGTCATTGTCTTGAGTGCAATGATGTCGTCATTAGTGTGTAAGTCAGGCTTTTAAAATTAAAACTAAATCATTCAGGGTAGTGTATGCAAATTTTACTTCAGTAACACCCTTTAAAAAAACAGTTTGGTCTTGTTGCAAGAATTAATTTTTTAAAAGATCAATTAATCAGAATATAGAGAGCCAAGAAATTGACCTGTATATATATATGGGACCTTGGTATATGATAAAGGTGGTGTTACTAACCAGTGGCAAACCGATGAACCACTGGAGTTCCAGTCGTGGCACAGTGGAAACGAATCCAACTAGGAACCATGAGGTTGCGGGTTTGATCCCTGGCTTCACCCAGTGGGTTAAGGATCTGGCGTTGCCGTGAGCTGTGGTGTAGTTTGAAGATGAGGCTTGGATCCCGCATTGCTGTGTCTGCGGCGTGGGCCACCAGCTACAGCTCCTATTCGACCCCTAGCCTGGGAACCTCCATATGCCACGGGTGCGGCCCTAAACAGACAAAGGACAAAAAAAAAGTCATAATAGGGCAGCAGACTTTCAATATTGAAAAGTTAAATTAATGATGGAGGATAATGTGAGAAGAATGTATATATGTACGTATGACTGGGTCACTTTGCTGTACAGTAGAAAACCGACAGAACACTTTACACCAACTATAATGGAAAAAATAAAAATCATTTAAAAAAATTATATGATGTATGTACAAGTGATGTATGTACACGATAAAAATAAAAAAATATAGAAATATTGAAAAGATAAAGTATCTCACAGTCCCATCTTCAAGAGAAACAAGTCTGTTAGTAATTTGATGTGTATGCAGCCACACTAAATACATAATATTTAGGGAAATCATTGTATTTGTGTAAAGGAAAATAATATGCAAAGTAGAACTGAGCTCTCTATATTATTTTACTTAATGTACTTAATACAGCTTTAATTGTAAATATAAAAAAGAAAAGTTAAATTAGGTGTATCTCCCCCAGATCAATACCAGATTGATCTAAGAGTCAAATGTGGAAAGAAGAAAAAATGCATAAAATTATTAGTAGAAAGCATAAAAGAATATATTTATGGCTTCAAGCTAGGTAAGAGTCTCTTACCTAAAACATAAAAAGCATGAACAATAAAGGAAAACATCGATGTTTGACTCCATCAAACGTAAAACTTCAATTCTCCACAGATTACCATAATTGGAATGAAAAGAAATTACAGACGGGGAAAAGGTCTGCTCTACTTAGAACAAACTGAGGATTAATAGCCAAATTTTATACTTTCTAAAAACTTGCACTTCTCAAAAAACTAAAAATAGACCTACCATATGACCCAGCAATTCCACTCCTGGGTGTATATCAAGCACACACACACACACGCACACACACACACACACAAATTTGAAGATACATGCACCCCAATGTTCACAGCAGCATTCGTTACTTATTTTACTTATTTATTTATTTATTTATTTATTTATTTGTAGAGCCACACCAGCGGCATATGGAAGTTCCCGGGCCAGGGAATGAATCCAGGCCACAGCTGTGACCTGTGCTGCAGCTGCAGCAATGCCAGATCTTTTAACCCACTGTGCCAGGCCTAAGACTGAACCTGTGCCTCTGCAGTCTGATTCTTTTCTTTTTTTGCTTTTTAGGATCACACCCGTAGTATATGGAAGTTCCCAGGCTAGGGTTCACATCAGAGCTGCAGCTGCTGACCTATACCACAGCCACAGAAACATAGGATCCAAGCTGTGTCTGTGACCTACCCCACAGCTCATGGCAACACCGGATCCTTAACCCACGGAGCAAGGCCAGGGACTGAACCTGCATCATCATGGGTAGTAGTCTGATTTACTTCCACTGAGCCACGACAGAAACTCCCTGCGGTCTGATTCTTAACCCGCTGTGCTACAGCAGGAGCTCCAGCAGCATTAATTACAATTGCCAAGATAGGGAAGTAACCTCAGTGTCCATCAAGAGATGAATGGATAGAGAAGATGTGCTATATACACAATGGAATACTACTCAGCCATAAAAAAGAATGAAATTCTCACCAATTGCAACATGGGTGGAATCGCAAGGTATTATGCTAAGTGAAATAAATCAGACACAGAAAGAAAAATACCACATGATATCACTTATACGTAGAATCTGAAAAATGCAACAAACTAGTGAAAATGACAAAAAAGAAGCATATTCACAGATGCAGAGAACAAACTAGTGGTTACTAGTAAGGAGAGGGGAGGGTGGAGGGGCAAGACAGGGATAAGGGCATTATAAACTTATGTACAGAACAAGCCACAAGGATATATTATAAAATACAAAGAAAATAGCCAGGATTTTATAACTATAAATGGAATATAACATTTAAAAGTTGTGAATCACAATAGCCAAGACATGGAAACAACCCAAATGTCCATCGACAGATGACTGGATTAGAAAGATGTGGTATATATACACGATGGAATACTATTCAGCCATAAAAAAGGATAAAATAATGTCATTTGCAGCAACATGGATGGAATTAGAAACCCTCATACTGAGTGAAGCAAGTCAGAAGGAGAAAGACAGATGTCATATGAAATCTCTTATAACTGGAGTCTAAAACACTGCACAAATGAACATCTCAACAGAAAAGA
>PVHT020000077.1:1289714-1309862 GCA_004024745.2 Catagonus wagneri | reverse complement strand
CTCACAGGATTTCCCGTTGTGGTGCAGTGGTTAACGAATCCGACTAGGAACCATGAGGTTGCGGGTTCGATCCCTGGCCTCACTCAGTGGCTTAAGCATCTGGCATTGCCATGAGCTGTGGTGTAGGTCACAGACGCGGCTCGGATCTGGCGTTGCTGTGGCTGTGGCGTAGGCCAGAAACTATAGCTCAGATTAGACCCCTAGCCTGGGAACCTCCACATGCCGCGGGTACGGCCCTAAAAAGAGACAAAAAGACAAAAAAAGAAAAAACTTACAGATCAGTAAGAAAAAGGCAAACACCCAATAAAAACATGCAAAGCAATGACTAGGCCATCCCCAAAGTAAGAATTCTAAATATCCAATAAACAAAATAAAAAAAGGAAAAGCGCAGCTCCACTGTTAATTACAAGAGTTCAAATCAGAACTAGGACAGAGCAAATCTCACCCACGAAACTAGCAAAAATTTAAGCTGCAAAAATATCTAGAGTTGGAAAGGCAATAGATAAATGAGAATTCCCCTTCAATCCTAAAGGTAAATTTTGCACAGTTTCATTGGAAAGCAAGTTGGCCCTACCTAAAAAAAGGGAAACTAGGTTTATTCTCCAACTCCGTTATTTTCCTTGGCCGCGGTGGGGTGGGAGATGGTGGTGATAGTGGCAGGTCAGTGAATATGCACCTTCAGAGTTCCCTGAAAGACCCAGACTTTTTTTTTTTCTCTAACCCACTGCGCAGGGCCGGGATCAAACCGGCACCTCCACAGAGACAAGGCAGATCCTTAACCCTTGGCGCCACAGCGGGAACTCCCAGACTGTCTTCATAAGCCCTATAGGTTACAGGTCACTCGTCTTCCCATGGAGCTGAGAAAGGAGACAGGGCCTGAATGAGAAGATGAAAACCAAAGGGCCGTCTCCTATGGCCCCAAATTCTTCTCTGTGCTTTGCCACGATGTCTCTTCAGACACTTGACGCAGGGGATCCGCTTTTCCTGCCCCTCTGCATGACAGGGGCTGCCTTCATTCCACGTACGTGACCGTGGCCTCCACACCGCTCAGCCCTGTCCAGCCGCAGTCAGCCTGAGCCCGAGGGGGCAAAAGTGGGAGAGGGAGTTCCCATGCACACCCGCAGAACTAAACAGCCTGCCCGCAAGAAAATAGACAAGCTAACTTTTTCCATTTGCACAAAACAGCGAAGACAGCTTTGTCGGTCTGTGGCCCCACGTGTGCCGGTCTCCTGTGAGCATGACCTCACCGATCCGCCCTCATCACAGCTGAAAGCTGGAGCAGTTCCCTGGTTGGGGAGGCGGGCTGGTGCCAGCGTACCCACACTTGTCACCCCCTGGCCCCTGGTGGGTCTTGACGCGGGTGTGGGATGGAGCCGAGCCCACAGACCATTCCCAGATGGGGCCCACAGCCCCAAGCCCACCCGTAGCCTCCACGGTCCCTGGAGCCCACCCGCTCCAGACAGCCCACCGCTTCAAGGAGAGGAATGTCAACACGTCATCACCCTGTCATTACAACACGAAATCGCCAAGGTCCGCGTGCATCCATCACCGTCAAACGGATTGTCTTTAGATGTTTGTTGGGCATTTATTTCTTGAGGCCGATATTGATTGATTTTCCGTCCTCTTAAGCGTAGATATAAACAGGCTCATGATGAGTTCTTCTCTACAGGCCAACACAGGGTCAGTGTTCGGCGGGGGGAGACATTGGCAGGTTTCCACTTTCCTGCAATTCTTTTTCTCTGTTTAGTTTTCTGTGGGGACTTTCAGAATGAGATGATTCCAAAAGGCGAACAAAAGGGGTTTTAATTTAGGATAGTGTAACCAATTCCCAATAAACAGAACAATGAGGGCATCAGTTTCCAATGGCCTTGACTTTCAACTGATAACCTAGAGCCCACCCCCCACCCCCACATCACAAAATCACAGAGATGACTGGTGTCCTGAGGGTGTGACTTCATTCCAGGGCACCCCCCCTGGGGGGCAGGACCAGTGCGTGTCCAGTTAGGAAGAACTGTCGTGTCCTTAGAATGACTGTCCCCTTGTTGATTTATTCCAGCGACGCCGCAGTGACTTTGTGAATCGGATCCCTGCCTGGCTGCCTCATATTAGCCTGAACCTTCCAACCTCACCAGTTCAGACTCAAGGAGGAGCAGGCAGGACTTCCAGAACGAGGACCTCTAGGAGCACAGAAGTTTCCACGTGCCTATGAGTGAATAATGCTCAGGGCTGGACTCTCAGAGAAGCTAGTCTCAGCCTGACTCACCCACGGGCACCTGCGGCCCGTGCCAAAAAGGCCAGCATTTTCCAGGGTATCTCTGGCCAGACGCCCTCTTCCTTGGCCTCAAGATCATCTAATACCCCAGTTTTTCTTAACCTTCTATCGTTACTACCCTTCTTCCAAGAAACCTTTTTAGACCTTTTTTTTTTTTTCCTAACCACCACCTCCCATAAAAATCTAATACTGCAGATATACTGTACATTTATTTGTGGACTGAAGCCCTTCGGAAGGCCATAAGCCATTGCAATAAGATAAGAATTTTTTTGCTTCCCAAGAACAAAGTTTTGCATGTATTAACTGTTCGTGCGGTAGAGTCCGTCTGCTGTCCCCAGAAGAATCCACCTGCCCGCAGGGAAGGCAGAACCAGCTCATTAATAGCACTAACATGACCAGTTCCCCACACTCGCCCCAAGCACCCTCCCTGCCAGGCTACCCTGGACAGGGCACTGACCCCTGCTCTGTGCCCACTTCCCGTGCGCCCTCTGCCCTCCCTCCACCTTCCCCCCCCAACCCCCCGTTTCCTTCTGCTCCCATGGGCTGCTTCCTGGCGTGCAGAAGACAGAGACTGAGCTCCCAAGGCAATCTCATAATCTTTGATCACATCAGAAAGCAAAGCCTCACAGGTCTCTGAGTCGGCAAATTGATAAAGTGGTAAATTTATTTATCCATCTATTTATAGGTTCAGTTAATCAATCAATAAACAGAAAGAGATGTTCTGTGAGCGGAATGAATAAGCCATAGACCTGAGGGCAGGACGTGGGGGTGGGGGTACACAGAGCGACTTCCAGAAAGAGCTGGGGTTGGACCAGGTCTTGAGAAGCAAGCCCGACCTGGTTTAGAGGGTTGGAGGAACACCTGTTCAAAGACTCGAGACCAGAGGCCAGCAAGCTGAGCACAGCGTGAGCACAAGGAAGCCAGGGACCTTCTCTGCCTTTTATTATATACTTTATTGCTGCTATTTTGTTGGTTGTGTTGTTGTTTCGCTGTGCCCATAGCATATGGAAGTTCCCGGGCCAAGGATCAAACCCACGCCACAGCAGTGGCCCAGGTCCCTGCAATGACAGCACTGGATATTTAACCCTGTGCACCACAAGGGAACTCCCGGACTTTGTTTTCATGTCTATTTTGTCCGATATGGATACTGCTACTCCAGCTTTCTTTTCATTTGCATTTGTATAGTATTTTTTTTTTTGTCTTTTTTAGGGCCACACCCATGGCATATGGAGGTTCCCAGGCTAGGGGTCTAATCGGAGCTGTTGCTACCGGCCTATGCCACAGCAATGCCAGATCCGAGCAGTGTCTGCAAACTACACCACAGCTCATGGCAACGCCAGATCATTAACCCACTGAGCGATGCCAGGGATTGAACCCGCAACCTCATGGTTCCCGGTCAGATTTGTTTCCTCTGTGCCACGACGGGAACTTCTGCAGTGTTTGTCTTTTAACCTTCCCACTTACTTATTTAAATGGTTGATCCACTGCCTTTACTGTGCATTTGCTTTTACCAGTGAAAGTTTTGCCCTTTCAATATTTTCTTATTTCTTGTTATAGCCACTTCTTTTTCACTTAAAGATGACCCTCTAGAGTTCCCGTTGTGGCTCATCTGAAACAAATCTGACTAGTATCCATGAGGACGTAGGTTTGATCCCTGGCTTCACTCAGTTGGGTTAATGATCTGGCGCTGCTGTGAGCTGTGGTGTAGGTCACAGACACAGCTCGGATCCTGCATTGCTGTGGCTGTGGTGTAAGCCAGAAGGTACAGCTCTGATTCGACCCCTGGCCTGGAAACCTCCACGTGCCATGGGTGTGGCCCTAAAAAAAACAAAAACAAAAACAAAAAAAAAGATGACCCTCTAACATTTCTTATAAGGTCAATTTAGTGGTTATGAACTCCTGCACTTTTTGCTTGTCTAGGAAACTGTCTCTCCTTCAGCTCTGGATGATAATCTTGCTGGATAGAGTATTCTAGGTTGTAGTTTTTTTCTTTCAGCACTTTTTTTTTTTGTCTTTTTGCCTTTATCTAGAGCCGCACCTGTGGCATATGGAGGTTCCCAGGCTAAGGGTCTAACAGGAGCTGTAGCTGCTGGCCTTCGCCACAGCCACAGCAACGTGGGATCCGAGCCGTGTCTGCAACCTACACCACAGCTCACGGCAATGCCGGATCCTTAACCCACTGAGCAAGGCCAGGGATCGAACCCACAACCTCATGGTTCCTAGTAGGATTCGTTAACCACTGAGCCACGAAGGGAACTCCTCTACAGAACATTTCTAAACTTGGGTTCTGTGCCAGCATGTTCTGGGGACAGACATGCAACCTCTGACTGCACGTGCTTACACACCCGTAGTCTCAAGCTAGAGCAGGTGCAACGAGACATCAAGCAAAAGCCCCTGGAACAGGGCGAAAATCAAAACCGTTGACCCAAGTTCAGGATGGGGTGTCAGGTGTGACACGCTGGAGAAAAACCGTTCTCTGCTGAGTCAGGTACAACTAGCAAGTCTGTCCACACTCTGCAAGGGCAGCGTCTCAGCTCCCTACAGCCTCTGCTGAACCCTCCTGATTCTCAAGCCAACTAAGGGGGCTCAACTTCCTGGTGTCAGACCCCAGGGCTGGGGTGCCTAATATGGAGCTTGAACCCCCTCACTCCTTTGGGAGGATCCCCGAGACTATGATATTCCCCCTCCCCTCCTGGGTCACCCAGTAGGGTGTGGGTCCCAGCCAGAATGCTTCTCCTCCCCTCCTATCAGATTCCACTTGGCTCTTTCTTTACAGCCTTGCTTACAGAAGAGCCGTCTGCTAGTTACAGGTGGTTTCCTGAAACTAGAGTAGCTCTGTAGGCAGATACAGATTTTGGATGTGTTCACTGGGGGAGGTGAGCGCAGGGGCTTCCTACTCCTCCATCTGATCCCTCCCAAATACCGTAATATTTTGAGTTTGCATTTTTGTACTCTACAGTATGTCGACAAATTAAATAATGATATCCACAATAAACTGTATAACTTGGAGTTCCCATGGTGGCACAGTGGAACTGAATCCAGCTGGTATCCATGAGGATGCGGGTTCCATCCCCGGCCTCACTCAGTGGGTTGGGGATCAGGTCTTGCCATGAGCTGCGGTGTGGGTCATAGACTCGGCTAGGATCCCGTGTTGCTGTGGCTGTGGTGTAGACCAGCAGCTGCAGCTCCAATTCGGCCCCTAGCCTCAGAACATCCATATGCCATGGGTGTGGGCCTAAAAGAAAAAAAAAAGACACTGTATAACTGCAAGTACACACACACACAGAGATCAGCCTACTTAGTAAAATTTTAACTGGAGGGGAAAAAAAAATCAGTGTTTGCAGAATGATGACACTCCTTCAAAATTATTTTAACAGTATCTCCCTGTGGCAGTGAAATTTAAATGCTTTGGGGATAAGTTTTAGGAAGGAATTTTAAAAGCCGTTGTAATAACCACAGGACCTGGTAAAAATAATGAGAAACCTTGTGATAAACATGCGTTACGGTGAGGATGTCACAATGGCAAACCCTCCATATGAGTAAATACATCTGTTAGCTATGTTGTGCTGTAGCCAGGCATACACAATACCAAACATCTGGCTGGAAACTAAAAATAATCAAATATTAATGGTTGTCTCCAAACAGTCATGAATTTGGAACATGAAATAGAATTTCACCATGTTAAAGTTTTTATTCCACGGTCTAACTGTAATACAACATACGCTTTATCAAAGTCAGATTTAAATTTAAAAACTAAATTTTAACATCTGTGTATCTTATTAATTAAAAGCTGACATAGTTTGTTTGTAAACCGCTAGGCTTTCTCTCTGGCTAGAACTAGAAAATAAAACACAAAATTTGAACTTGAAGTGCCTACGCAGTTTGTAAATACGGTCATCTAAATATTGAGGCTCTCACGTATTTTCAAGATATAGATTCCACGTTAATTTCAAAATTTGATTTTGAAACATAAATGTATCTCAAATGTTCACAGATGGGACAGTTGAAAAACTCACATTTAAGACATACATTTTTGGCAGTAAGAAAGTATATACTGTTTTTCTGAAAAATTCACAGAACCCTTCAGAAAATGTTTGTGTAAAGTCAAGGAAAAAAGTTAACTTGACATTGTAACTGAAGTCAGCCTCATGACAATTATGAAAGACTAAAAGCAGGTAACTAACCTGTTTATTGTAATCCAAATAAACAGCAGTAAGTTTTAAGTAAACCGGCTGATGAATAATCTAGAATATAACAAAATGATAAACACCCTCTTCAAACAAAATTTTAAAATATTTGACCTAATGGAAAATAAAAAACAACAGTCTTGGCACATCCCCAGGACATGCATTCTCAAATTCGTGTATTTATTTACTAGAACTACATAATAACTTTCATCTCAAGAATTCCAACTTAATGTTAAAAATCTTGAACGTAACCAGAGGCAAATATTCTGCTTGATTCTCCTCAAAGATCCCTACAAGAGATCAAAATTTAAAGACCAGCTTAAACAATTATATTTAAAGAATGAATTTTTCATCTCTCTCTCTCTGTCTTTCTCTTTTATACACACACACACACACACACACACACCGCTCCCCAACACACAAAAAACAAGAAAAAAATTGATTTTGGGGTCTGAATAAATAATCAGTAACTACTTAACCTCATGTTTTTAAGCCTCAATCTGCTGCCACGTTTTTGGCTGTGTTCAAGTTTTTCTACACAATTAGTAAACATTTTTTTCATTTCAGTAAGAATGTAAAAACGTTTAATGTAAGTGTATTCCTGGCTATTTGGATGTCTGCTTTATGTCTGAGGATGGCGAGAGGATTTCACTGGCAATTGTGTTTACTGATCACATGGTCACCAGGAAACCGCATTTTAAGTTTGGAGAATTTGGCAGAAATAGACTTTAAGAGATACAGGAGGCATTTTTAAGTCTGCACAAGGAAAAGGTAAGTTGCATCACAGATGGCAGAAGGCATATATATTTTGCAATATTTTGAGTAAAGGTGAGTATTGGGAGAATTGCATGGCTTCAGGGAACAGTGTGGAACCTGCCAAGGGAAACACAGGAGGCAGCAGCAGCCATGCAAGGTTCACATGGGAGGCAAGACCAAGTTCATGGATGCTCTCCGCTTGAATCACTGGCTGCCCAATTGTGCTTGTAATAAATAGTACATTGATTTGATTTTACAGATGTATGACATCTGTAAAAAAATGAGATTTTTATACAGATTTATATTTTTACATATTCATACTGAATATAATTGAAGTAATTAAAAATTTTAAAAACAGAGCACTTTCATTTTCACCCAGGACAAACGGATTTTCTTATCAAAACTTACCATTCCTCTAAAATCTGCTTTCTGACTTTCCAGCACGTTGGCACCGCACGAACATTTCAGACAACGGCTAAATCATGACCGCAGCTGGGCCCCATGGCCCACATCTTGCTGGCATAAAAATGAAGTCTTGCGATGTATTCTTAAACAGATTTTTATCCAACAATATTGCCTATGGCTCTCTGAACAGAGGTTTCATAATGTTTGGCCATAGCATTACAGCAGTAAAGACAACAAACATGATCATACCGATTCAGTAATGTAGTCATTCATTCAACCTTCTTTTATGAAGTATTTCAGGGCACTGTAGTGGGTTCTGGGAAGTGGTGCTGATTTTTAAAACTGCACCACAGCCTCTGCCTCCATGGAGCTTATTGTCTAGTGGGGGAGGTCCTTAGTAACCAGCCACTCCTACAGCCATGAAAGTCATCATCAGTGATGGTTTGCGTTCTGAAGTCGCCCACTGCTACGAGGATATTGTACCAAGTCAGGTCATCAACCCAATATTCTAGTGCCAAAAAGAGGCCCTTGCTTTGATCTGAAAGCTGATGTAGACTAGCTTTCTGGCTGGCAACACAAAGGACACAACCTGAAAAGTCACGTCACACTTCACACAATCGTTCTGAAAACCCATCAGCTGTTCAGGCACATACATCCGGGCAGTATCAGCGTGATACTGCAGGTTGAATAGTTTCCCGTCAGTCCACCAGAAAAAAAGGAGGAGGAAGAAGAAGAGAAAGAGGAGAAGAAAGGAGGAAGAAAGAAAGAGAGGAAGGAAGGGAGGGAGGGAGGGATGGAGGAAGGAAGGAAGGAAGGAAGGAAGGAAGGAAGGAAGGAAGGAAGGAAGGAAGGAGGAAAGAAAGGGGGAGTTCCCATGGTGCCTCAGCAGTTAATGAACCCGACCAGGACCCATGAGGATGCAGGTTCGATCCCTGGCCTCGCTCAGTGGGTTAAGGATCCGGCGTTGTCGTGAGCTGTGGTGTAGGTTGCAGACGCGGCTCGGATCCGGCATTGCTGCGGCTGTGGTGAAGGCCGGTGGCTACAACTCCTGTTAGACCCCTAGCCTGGGAACCTCCATATGCCGTGGGTGTGGCCCTGAAAATGTATATGTATATATTTTTATATTTATATATATTCTCAAAAAGCTAAGTTTCTTGTACTATAATTGCAACTTTTATATAAATTTGAGACGGTTTCAAAATGAGAAGACTTGAAAAGTTTAAAAAGGAAAAGATGATCTATTCTCAAATGAACAGAACTAACAAGGTAACGTGCTCCGTTGGGGTTGGGGAATCTTCTTGAATCCTGTCCCAACCGAGTCTGCTTTCACATGTCCTATTTTTAAGAGTCACGGAAGGAGAAACGCGGAGAAATACTGCCCCCTACTGGTTTAGGGTAACGGGGGGCAAAGTCCTGAGGTTTCCTCTGAACAGGGGAAGAATAAAGTTTTTCATGGGGATCGACTTTTAAAGGCTGTTGGAGAGCGAGGAAAACAGGCCCCTTAACCTTGATGACTGCATTAGAATTCAATCTGAGACTTGGAACGGATGGTCGATGGCGGGTGGCTCTTTGGGTTTCCGATGAGCCCAAGGTGAATGGGGAGTTTAAGAGGAAGAGATAGGAGTGCCCGTCATGGCTCAGGGGTAACCAACCCAGCTAGCATCCAGTATCATACAAGTGACCCAGGGTGGGTTCCATCCCTGGCCTCGCTCAGTGGGTTAAGGATCCAGCGCTGCCGGGAGCTGTGGTGCAGCTCGCAGACGAGGCTCGGATCTGGCGTTGCTGTGACTGCGGTGAAGGCCGGCAGCTGCCGCTCGGATTTGACCCCTAACCTGGCAACATCGATATGCAGCGGGTACGGCCCTAAAAAGACAAAAAAAAAAAAGAGGGAGAGATACATAAGAGGTAAAATAAAGACACAATTTTTTCATTCCCCATCCCACCCCCAGCAACCCTGGACATGAATTCTCTAGGAAAAAGAAATGGGCGAGATGGCTCCAAAAAGAGGATACCAGGCCAGGCTGACAAGATCTAAGCCGGCTCCCGGCGCAGCTTTGTCAGAAGTGAACATATACAGCTCCCGGGGCAGGAGAAGGGCCCGGAATGCACCCTCCTGGCCTGACAGCCTCGTGGGACACAGCTTGCCAGTCCTGTGCGGAGTCCCTGGCGACAGGTGACATTCTCCCTGCGGTGGGATGAGCATTTAGCCATCTAAAAGTTATTCCTTTACATGTACCCCCTCTTTTTTTTTTCATTTCTTTTTTTAAAAATGTTTAAAGTTTTTTGTTATAGTTGATTTACAATGTTCTGTCAATTTCTGCTGCCCAGCAAAGTGACCCAGTTATACATGAAGATACGTACATACATGCATTCTTTTTCTGATATTATCTTCTGTCATGTTCCATCACAAGTGACTGGAGATAGGTCCCTGTGCTGTGCAGCAGGATCTCATTGCTCACCCACTCCAAATGTGGTAGTTGGCATCTACTAACCCCCACCTCCCAGGCCATTCCATTGGCGGCCCCACCCCACCGCGTACCACGTCTTCTTAATCCCTTCATTCCTTCATCTGTTGTTTTGTTTCCATGCCTTGGCTATTGTGAATGGTGCTGCAGTGAACATAGGGGTGCAAGTATCTTTTTGAATGAACGATATGTGCCAGGAGTGGGATTGCTGGATCATATGGTAGTTCTCTACTGAGTTTTCTGAGGAAGCTCTGTACTGGTTTCATTACGCTGTACAGTCGAAATTGACTCAACACCACCGATGAACTATACCCTAATAAAAATTAATAAAAGTTATTTGTCAATTGTTTTAACTCCATTTCTACAAAACTAAACACACTCTGTTTGATCCAGCAAGCACTCCCCTCGGTATCTACCCGAATGAGTTGAAAATCTGTATCCACACCAAAACGTGCCCGGAGATGTTTCTACCAGCTCTATTCATGATCGCCAAAACTGGGACGCATTTCGTAGGTGGATGGATAAATAAACTGGCACGTCCGGACAAGGGAACACTTAGCGCTGGCGCTAAGAAGATAGGAAGCTAAGACATGGAGGAAACTTGAATGCACTTTACTAAGTGAAAGAAGCTAATCTGAAAACACTATATACTCTCTGTGACCTTTTGGAAAAAGCAAACTATGGAGACCAGAAAAAAATTCAGTGGTTGCCTTTGGTTTGGGGGTAGACGTGTGCAGGTGGACGGAGGATGTTTAGGGCAGTGACCCTCTTTTGTATGACACTGTAAGGGCGCGTTCATATCATTGTACTTTTATCCTAACTCATAAGATCATACAAAAGCAAGAGTGAATTCGGATATACACCATGGACCTTGGGTGATGATGTGTCAACACAGGTTGTTTTTTTTTCCCCTTTGGTTTTAGACCAGCACCCCTGCCATATGGAGGTTCCCAGGCTAGGGGTCCAATCAGAGCTACAGCTGCCGGCTTACACCACAGCAACACAGGATCCAAGCCGTGTCTGCGACCTACACCACAGCTCATGGCAACACCTCTGATCCTTAACCCA
This sequence comes from Catagonus wagneri, assembly GCA_004024745.2. Lineage (NCBI taxonomy): Eukaryota > Metazoa > Chordata > Mammalia > Artiodactyla > Tayassuidae > Catagonus > Catagonus wagneri. Next base: position 1,298,709 of record PVHT020000077.1, on the reverse strand, counting down.
CTGAGTGAAGCCAGGGATCAAACCCGAGTCCTCATGGATACTAGTTGGGTTCTTAATTTCTGAACTATATTCCCTTTCATTTCTGTTTGCAGATCAGTCAGTTCTTTCCAAAGACACCAGTACTCCCTTGCTAAAAGGAGAGATAAGAGCCAAGAGGTAAGTAGGGTCAGTCCGATTCTTCCCAAACCTTCTACACCTTCAGTGGCTGTGCCTTAAGGTTACTGCAGGAAGAAGCTGTACCCCGTGATTCGCCACCAGAAAACACGGCTTTCCATCTTTTTGGCTCCTGATACCAATTTTCTCACTGGCTACTTAGCCAATGTCACACAGTTTCTGTTTTTTGGCTAGGGCGGTACCCACTTCAAGATCCTAATGTTTGAATTAATTTGACAACAAACCCCAAATAGATAATGGCTGCAATACAGTAGTTTTTTTTTTTCACTCATTAAAGTCTGTGTGTGTTTCTGGTTAGCAGGGACCTTTCCTCCCAGCGGCGATGCAAGGGTCCAGGCCCTCACTACTTTGCCATCTAAGTCCCACCCGAGGTAGCTCCTGTCATCTTCGCTGAGCCCATGGAGTGTGAATCTCATGCAGATCATGTAGATGAAATTTTTGTTTTCTTTTTAGGGCCACACCTGCAGCATATGCAGGTTCCCAGACTAGGTAGGGGCTGACTCATAGCTGCAGCCACCGGCCTACACCACAGCCACAGCCATGCAGGAACCAACCCCTGTCTGTAACCTACCCCACAGCTCACAGCCACACTGGATCCTTAATCCACTGAATGAGGCCAGGGATCAAACCCGCATCCTTATGGATACTAGTCGGGTTTGAACCCACTGAGCCACACTGGGAACTCCTTTTACTCTCCTAAGAGGACTTTTTATGTCAGCCTCTGTCCATGCTCCTCTGTTCATAATGCGATATTCGGGCAGGTACACTGGTTTTTTTGGTTCATATGTCACCAGACCATGCAGGGCCACAAATAAATCCAATGACGAGGACTAAACCTTATCTGAAGTTGGGTCTTGGGGTTGTCTCCCTTGGAGAGGGTTTGAGTGCTCTAAAAACAACAAAGAGGGGCTCCCTGGTGGCCTAGCAGTTAAGGATCAGGTGGTGTTACTGCTGCGGCTCATGTCACTTCTGTGGCGAGGGTTCAGTCCTCGGCCCAGGAACTTCCATATGCCGTGGGCATAGCCACAAATAAATAAGAAAAATAAGAAGGAAACACAGATTTGGGGTCCAGAAAGGCACATTGTGCTGAGCGAGGCGACCTGGCGACCTGCTCGGCTCAGCTGGGTTCTTTGTCCTGGGCACACGAGACTATGCTTCCCACTAGTGTCCCTTGCACTTGGGTGTTGCTTTATGACTAAATTCTAGCCAGCGACGAGGGAGCAGAAGTGCCAGACTGTAAAACTTCCCACGAGCAGCTCCCCATGCCCCCACCCCCACGCCTCCAGCCTGCTCTGACACACAGGAGCCGTGGAAGCCATTTATTGAACGTGGGGCCCGATAGGAGCCTGGCAGGTGAATTGCCAAGAGAAGAGGCCAGATCAGGTGCTTGGAGCTCAACGTGAGAAATAACTTCTGGAATTTATTCATTTCGGAGTCTTCAGTATAGCAACTAGCATTTACCTTAAACACACAGTGGTGGAACCGAGATAAACTGAGGCAGCCGGGCCCCACGCCAGTGCCAGGGCCCGCCCCCCATGAACTTGAGGTGCTATCATGAACCCCTGCTGTCCACATCCCTGAAATGCTGACGGGGGTCAGGGGCTAAAGACTTTTCTTCCTCCTGGCTTCCTCTCTGAGCCCCAGCCATTGCCGGGCCAGCTGAAAGCACAACCAGCAAAGATGCTATTGGCTGGAGAACTTTGTTTAAAGGCTATAAATCAAAGGCCTTTTGTAAATGACACCACCTTTTAATATCACCGTGCATTTAGCCACTATAATTTTATTCCACACACAAACAGATCCATAAAAAGCTAGAGTTGGCACCTAAGATCGTCTCTCCAAATCCATCATTTTACATGAAAGGAAAAGGACCAGAGTTATCACACAGGTCCTTTAATCCACTGAGCAAGGCCAGGGATCGAACCCGAGTCCTCATGGATACTAGTCAGCTTCGTTATAGCTGAGCCACAACATGAACTCTGCACATAAAACTTTTTTTTGTCTCTTTAGGGCCGCATCCGTGGCATATGGAGGTTCCCAGGCTAGGGATCGAATGGGAGCTGCAGTGGCCAGCCTACGCCACAGCCACATAACGTACTATACCACCCAGGGTTGGTCAGAGGCCAACTGTAAGTTACATGCGGATTTTGACTCAAGGGTTACCTGTGCCAGAGGTCCAGGGAAACCTACACTGGGTAATGTCACACTTTCCAAAACCAGAGAGTAAAATATCACCAGTCGAGAACTTAATGTAAATACAACTTGTGAAAATAATCTAATCACTTTTTTTCCACAGTTGACAGTATTCTGTTTGGCTAATGTTCTAAGAGGTTATATGCTTATCAACTAGTTTATAAAATGCTATTATACTATCAGATGATGTTACTACAGAAATGACTGGACGTAGAACTCAAATGCCTTCTGGGTCTTATGAAAAAAATTTTAACTATCATTTATTATTTCTTCCTACAGTAAAAATGATAAAGCATTGTGGGAGTTCTCTCAAGGCTCACTGGGTAAAGAATCTATTGTTGGCACTGCTGTGGCTCTGGTTACCATTCCACACGCCAAGAAAAAAAAAGAAAAAAAGATAAAAGCACTGTAAGACTATTTACGTTTTGGAGTTCCGGCTGTGGCACAGTGGGTTGAGGACCCAACTGCAGTGGCTTGGGTTGCTGTGGATGCATGGGTTCAATTCCTGGCCTGGCGCAGTGGGTTAAGAATCTAGCATTGCCGCAGCTGTGGCGTAGGCCAAAGCTGCGGCTGGGATTCGATCCATGGCCAGGAAACTTCCATATGCCACAGGTGTGGTTAAAAAAAAAAAAAATTAGAAATGCTTTGACACACGATTAATACAGACCTCCTCTGATGATTAACAGATTCTTTAATAATAAAAAAAAATCACACACAGTATGAAAATAAATGGTTCTTTAATGAGTAAGTAAGTGAAAACTCTCCAGGACCTTATAGGGTTTTTAGTATGTACCATGCGTATCTTAAAAGACAGGACACTAGCGTGCTGCTATCATTAGTGTGGCTGAAAATGACAGCTATCTAATAGCTTTTCCAAACAGTAGCTCCCCTGAAATCAAAAGAAGAAATAAAATTTGTATTTATACCTACTTTTAGATATAACTGACAGCACACATCATCAATCTTAATTTTATGATTTTTGGTGTAACTCTTTAAAAGGTACTCAACAGAAATCCGCATCTCATTTTAGAATCATGAATCTGAAGTGTGCAATAAAGTTGTAGTTTCTCAGTATCAAAGTTTAATTATTAGAGTTCAAGTGATACATACTATTTCACAGACAGTGTCTGTTTGCGAGTCCCACCATCAGCTAAGGTGTTTGAAGCGCATCTGTAACTAGAACAGGTACTGCCGGTTCAGTCACAAAATCCTTCCTGGGTGAACCGTCCCTGCTCTTTCCAGAAGAAATGGCTGCTTTACCATTTCTGTTTCTTTTCTGTTATGAAAAATAGGGCTAAACAGAATCTTAGGGTCTCATTTTCCGCCAGATGATGAAAATCTTTCCTCCGTATGTTACCTCAGTCTCTTCAAAGCCAAAACCTCAGTGGGAGACAGTATGTTTTCCGTGGTTCTCTCAATATACAATCAAAGCAAAAAAAGAGCCTCATAGAAATTTCAACATTGAATTGTTTTAATCTTAAGGCTTAATAAGAGCTCAAAAGCATTCTAAAAGTCAGTGGTCTCTGCATACCTGTTAGTTCAGTAGAAACCACGAGCCAGAAGACCCCTCATGTTCAAAAGGTCTGACTTTTCTCAACAGTGCTTTGCTTACGTAGAGGCATATACATGTGTACACAGGATACATGGAAGCAGCGGTCACGTGACTGCCTTTTTGCTCTACACAGGCATACATACGTGTATACAGGATGGGGGTAAGCCACGGCCACGTGACTCCCACTTCGCCCTCCACGAAAGCCGTACATACTGCGGTATAAAGGGATGGCAACCAAAGAGTCTGAAGTGTTTTCAATCCACACACAGGTGCCACTAGTCTCTTTAGCACTGCTGACAACCCAGAAAGCCTAAACACTTTTCTAATTGAATTCTAAAAGAAACGCGCCTTGAATTTCAATTTTTGAAAAACTTCTGTCTTCAATACTGAAACTGCTAGGTTGCTCCATTTTTCCATGAAAAAAAAAAAGGAAAATTTTCCAATGAAAAATAAACTTGGGAAAACACTCTATTATTAAATTGGTTTAGACTAAAACCCATATAGAGAAAACATTCAATCAGAAGGTAAAACCTATGTAGGTTGCTCAGAACCACATTATTGGTAATAACAATAAGAAACAAATGAAATACTCAGTAACAGAACTGTGAAACAGATTAGGAAATGTCCAATTGATGAAATATTATACGGCCATCAACAATGAGAAGGAAGACGAAGGCCCAACAAGGTTATGCCAAGTCCAGACAAGGCCCTGCTGGACAGCTCCATTTGCAGAATGTCAACAGCAGCATTACTTGGCAGCTCTGTCACTGCATTAGGGATATCGTGTTCTCTTCATTGGGGAAACGGAACAATATGAAACTTCTACAATGCCTGGACATTTTCTAGAAGAGAAGAGAACCACTGAAGTGGATAAAATAACTCAAAAACAATCTTTGAAAGACTGGGTCACTTTGCTGCACAGCAGAAATTGGCACAACATTGTAAATCAATTATACTTTAATTTAAAAAAAAAATTAAAACCCCCAAAGAAGAAAAAGAGAATAAACGTCCTGATGGTGGTGTGCGCCCAATGTCCGGGAGCCAATCTGTCTCTCCCCGCTTGGAAGGCAGGCCCAGACCCAGGCCCGTGCTCTTGGAAGGCTGCTTTATGAACACTGAGGGGCTGGGAGGATGGGTCAAGTGCCTGCCCTGAAGGTGTGGGCATGGCCACGTTCCCACCACCGATTTTTAATAACTAGGCCCTGATCGGTGTGTTTTGAGCACTTAAACAATACACATCTCTATGTATGAGGACAAAACTTCAGGAAAGTCTTTATCTTTCTCTCTGCAGAAAAATTCAGAGGTACTACCATCTTCTTCTCATAATAAAGGAATTCTCAATTTGCAATCAAGTTACATATTTTTAACGACAAAAAGGTCAGTGTTAATCCTGGGTAACGTGATCATTTATAAGTAACTAAAGACCACTGGGTGGTATCTGCCAGAAGTAATACTGGACAGAGAATTACCTACAAAAAGAGAAATTTTCAATAGAAAACTGAGTATTTCCCTTGGGAAATAAGTTTAATATTTCACTATTAAACAACTGGGGCAAAAGACTAGACTTTTTATAACTGCAACAGAACAGGGTTAGAAAGGCTTTTCCCTAGAGGTCCCAGCAGGAGACGGATGGAATAGTTTTGATGGTTTTATGATGGTTTGGGATGGTTTTATAACCTCCTGGCTATTTCAGCTCTCTGAGGAAAATGCTCAAAAGACTAAATCATACGAAGTATTTAACGTTTTCAAACAGTTGCCTAATAACAAAAGTTTAAAGGAAATTATTCATGGCACTATACTGTGTTTAACGAGTATCTGAATAAGCCACATTCAGAAACACTACAACAGAGCAGCTCACGGGTGCACCGCGTATTCGGCGCCACCGCAAAAATAGTCACCAAGAGCTTGATATGCGCGGTGTAAGGCCGATGTTTTACTTTCTGCAAGCCGCGTATCTTTCAGTTACATCCTCCCAGTTGATGACATTCCAAATAGCTTTCAGGTAATCAGGTCTGACGTTTTTATACTGAAGGTAATAGGCATGCTCCCACACATCGATCCCCAGCAGCGGGATAAGACCTATTGGAAAGAAGGATGAAGAAGAAAAACTATGAATCTCCATCTAAAACACTGCATCTTCTCACTTTAATCATCCTAGGCACGCAAATCACCCTTTATGGCACTCTCTTCTCCTTTTCATTTTCCAGTTTTTTGTATAAGTAGGAAATCCGCATACAAGAAAATATCCTATAGAAAGATTTAAACTCTCCTCTTTGGAAGACAATGTGATAAACAGTAAATGGGAAAATCAACTGTTTGGGGCGGGGGGGAGGGGTATGAAAAAGCTGCTCTGCCCCCCTGGGCCGACGTTGGTCCCAGAGAATACAAAGCATTTGAGACACCAATAAAAAGAATAAGTTACTGAGGAAAACCGAATAAGAATAAAGAAAAAGACACGCTGTTTTCGGCAATTAAATCATGTAAATGAAGAACTGACTCTATAAAACATTCATTTAAGAAAGCTCTCCAAGTGAAAGCACTCCTCTAGTAAACAATCATCAACCAGCCGTGAGGTGTGTCAAAGGTAACAAACACAAGATTTTTCCCATAAATAAACTGCGACAACTTCCACTTATTATTCGGCTGGTCTTCCCTCAAGCAGGAGGGGAGGAGGTGTGGCTAGGATCCACCTGCCAATCACAGCCTCCCCAGACAGGTGCCGGAATCTCTACTCGGTGCTCACAAATCTTTTGTCGCTTTTCCAAATTCTGTGGCATCTCACTTTCCCAAAAGAGCTGCTTAGCTTCTGGCTAAATCTGAATATATCCAGGGCAGTGAGTCCCAGGAGCGAGTCTCCTGACAGGTGCAGAAGCAGGAAACACGGCTGAGCTGGGCTCTGTCTGCTGTTATCACCTTACACCACAGGTCCAGCTAATACCTGCTGGCTCCTCGTGACCATTTCCTCAAGCGCTCCTGCTTGCATCTGGCTCAACATGAAAAAGGACGTGGCGAGCCCAGCCTGCAGTTGCTACGCCAGAGCTTCTCCTCTGCCAAAACCCTTGCAAAGGCAGAGGTCTGGTAACCTGAGGTTTGACCCCTGGTGCTCGGCAGAGGGGGTGAAGTCAGACCGGTGCTCCGTCGTGGTGTGTACCTAACTGCAGCTTTTTATTTTAGTGCATATAATTATACAAGCTGACATGAAAATTCTCTCATACGAAGCAGTTTGTTGAAAAGCTATTTGGTTAACGAATCTGTAAGATTACACGTGGCAGTTTTACAAAATATCAGGGACTTGTACAGCCCTTCTGCTCACACAGGACTCTGGGGATCATTTCCCAGCTCGGCTCAAACGAGCAGGCACACGGGACAGGCTCAGACACACTAGCCTTCCTCACCTCACAGCAAACACTTTACAGGGGACCCTCTCTCCCGAGGACACCCACAACAATTCTCAAACCTAACCTGTTGTTCCTTGCAGGGGATCCTGGTTGGAACAAGCGGCAATCTGTAGGCGGCCCTGCTCCTTATTGAAGCCGAGCCAGCCCCAGCCTGAGCCTTGGACGCCAACGGATACAGCAGTCAACTTCTCCTTGAATTTTTCAAAGGAACCAAAGTCACGTTTGATGGCTTCCAGCAATTCCCCTATTTAAGAAATATCAAGGGCGGCAATGATCACAACTTTGTATATTAACCATACTTCCATAAAACTTAAATTAAAAATGAAAAATATCAAAACAACATGGAGACAACCCAAATGTCCATCGACAGAGGACTAGATTAGGAAGATGTGGTATATATACATAACGGAATACTACTCAGCCATAAAAAGGAATAAAATAATGCCATTTGAAGCAACATGGAAGGAATTAGAGACCCTCATACTGAGTGAAGTCAGTCAGAAGGAGAAAGACAAATACCATATGATATCACTTATATATGGAATCTAATAACTGCACAAATGAACCTTTCTACAGAAAAGAAAATCACCGACTTGGAGAACAGACTCGTGGTTGCCAGGAGGGTGGGGGAGGGAGTGGGATGGTCTGGGACTCTGGGGTTAACAGCTGTAGACTATCGCCTTTGGGATGGAAAAGCAAGGAGATCCTGCTGTATAGCACCAGGAACTACGTCTAATCACTTGTGACGAATCTATATATGTGTGTGTAACCGGGTCACCACGCTGTACAGTTGAAAAATTGCCAGAAAACTGTAAACCAGCTATAATGGAAAAAAAATTTTTTAAATATTAAAAAAAAACATCAAAATACACACACAAGTGAACAGACTGCAACAATCATAATAAAATATTCTATTACATATATTAAAATAGTCTTGTCAGAGGAGTTCCCATCGTGGCTCAGTGGTTAACGAATCCGACTAGGAACCATGAGGTTGCGGGTTCAATCCCTGGCCTCGCTCAGTGGGTTAAGGATCAGGCATTGCCGTGAGCTGTGGTGTAGGTCGCAGACGCGGCTCGGGTCCGGTGTTGCTGTGGCTGTGGCATAGGCTGGCGGCTAGAGCTTGGAATCAACCACTAGCTTAGGACCCTCCATATGCCACAGGTGTGGCCCTAGAAAAGGCAAAAAGACAAAAAAAACCCACAGAGCTACCATATGATACAGCAAAAAAATCTTAAAAATAAAAAAACTAAGAGTGATTTTGCTATCACTGAACTAAGGGTACACTGTAAGAGCTATCACCCTTTTCACTCCGTAGCAACACAGAATATACAGTCCTAGATTGAGCACATCAGCTAAATCACGTGGGCCAAAAATAGCACTGCTCTTACTCTATTGGTTTACAATGGAGTTCCCTGTCGTGGCTCAACAGTAACGAACCCAACTAGTATCCATGAGGATTCAGGTTCAATCCCTGGCCTCGATCAGTGGGTTAAGGATCCAGTATTGCCAGGAGCTGTGGTGCAGATCACAGATGCAGCTCCGATCCAGCATTGCTGTGGCTGTGGTGTAGGCCGGCAGCTGCAGCTCCAGTTCGACCCCTAGCTTGGGAACTTCCATATGCCACAGGTGCGGCTGTTAAAACACACACACACACACACACACACACACACACACG
>PVHT020000077.1:1277016-1288714 GCA_004024745.2 Catagonus wagneri | reverse complement strand
CAAGTAAACAAGCAGAGTGAACAAGACCATTGGCTCCGGACTCTTGTTACCTGCAGCTGCCCTGAGAAACCTAACTTTCTGGGACAACAGACTTTTATCAGTTAGGAAGAGGAGTAAAATAATAGCAAAAGGCACTATTGTACAACTTATTTAGTTTTCGAAACAGTCCGATTATTATCCCCATATCACTCAGTTGAACAAAGTAAGGCACAGACCGGTTCAACATCTTACTCCAGGCCCAGAGCCAGGAAGTGAACGCTTACCTTTTCTCAAAACTAAGTTTCTCAGTCTCTCCCTCAAGTACAGCACACTTTCACCAAAAGGTCTCCCCGTATATGATGTTTCCATGTGTGTGTGCGTGTGTGTGCGCGCAGTGATGTTTCCGTGTGTATGTGCACGCATGCATGTGTGAAACCTGATGCTATAACTCCACGAATGCAACTCCATTCTTGCGTGTGCCCACTTTCAAAGTTACAACTTTGCTGTACTCCTTGCTCTGAAAAACATGCCGTTCTGATACCTCAGGGAGAATTAAGGTGACTTAAGGAAACGGACAGTCATCCCCGTTTGGCACAAAACACAGCTGAGGTTGTCCCAGTAACCAACCAACCTTTGGGTTCTCCGCCCCCGTGAGGGCTCAGATTTGTCCAGAAAATGCTGTGATTGACGTGGCCTCCACCGTTGAACTTTAACGCGGGCTGGAGAGCTACCTGAGCCGTAACATCACCTGGAAGGTTAAAATGCAAACACAGCTTTTTTTAATACTTACTTTTTTTCAACCATTTCATGCACTATTTTTTTTTTCTTTGTAAAATATCAGATAGTTGGACCAGCTTATCTGTAACATCCCTACTGGTCCCAAAATTTCATAATTTCAAGACCTTACAAAAAAAAAAGTTCCCAAAATAGTTGTCCCAGTGGACCTTCAGTTTAAGTAGTAATGTGTAAAACAACTAGCGAGAAGCTAATAGGAGTGGGAAAGCTGGTAGAAAATTCACTCCTGGGCTTCAAAGAACTCAGTTTTTCTTGAATAGAAAAGATTTCAGCAACTGAAGTAACTATGAGAAGAAAGAGAGGAAACAGTGGAATGCTGTAACATATGCGATTCCATACAGACTATAGGACAAACGCTCAACTCTCCTTTTCTAGATGGACTTCAATGCTACAGTAACAAAAAACTCAACTTTTGAATTAAGTTTTGAAAACTCAGTTTTGAATAACTAGCCCCTGATTTTCAACTCCAAACTTACTCCTCTGACGGCCTGTCCCATCCCAGCGAGTGCCAGCTGTTTTCTCAGGACAGTTTTGACACCACGGTTACTTTTCACTCCTTTCCTCTCACCCCCCACAACCAACCCACCAGCAGATCCCCCGGCAGAGCAGCTCCAGAAACAGCCGGAACCCCGTCCCTCCTTCCCGCCTCCGGAGCAGCCTCTCCCACCGGCTCCGGTGCCCCGGCTCTCCCGGGTCTCCCGCTTCCACCGCCCCCCCCAGTCTACTCTGCACACAGTGGCCACAGGGCTCCCCCGGAGCGCCAGCTGACCGCAGCAGCCCTCCAGGCAAACCCTCCCGCAGGCTGCTCTTCTCGGCGTGAACCCCAAGTGCTCCGACCGGGCGCACGAGTGCACCTCACCCGACTGCAGCCCCGCTGGCCCGGCTCCAGCCGCGGTGGCCTCCCAGCTTGGGGCTCCCAGTGACCGCTGCGGGCTGTGCTGAACTACGGGGTTTTAATAACACTGTTTCATCACCATGAACCCTGCACAGGAGCTCATGGTTCACTCCGTTTCCCCTTCAAGGCCTCCGCGGCAACACCGGCCACATCAGAAGGCTTCTCTGACCTTGACCCTGTCTCCCGGCTAGAAGGCAGGCTCCAGTGAGGACAGGGACCGCTGCGCACGGCCACGTCCCCGCAGCCCAATGTACTGCCTCACACGAGGCAGGCACTCACCAACATGGAATGCAGTTTCTACGGAAAAAAAAAATTCTCTGACATCCATACTTAAAAAGTGTCACGCTGAAGCCGTTTTTTCCTACCTTGCCAATAAAAACATAGGCAAAATAATTTTTTCCCATGCCTTCAAGACACTACAGGTTAACTGAACTATTAGGAAAAAAGGGAATTCCCTTATTCAGTAAGCAGTAAGTTCTTATGACTCACAAGATACCAAGAGGCACAGTGAAGGGCACAGGGCCCCACTGACGGCTTTGCCCTTGGGGAGCTGACATAGCAGAAGTTTTCTGTTTCTATCGTGAGAACAGAACACACGTAAGAAACACCACTTTCCGAAACAATGAATATCCAGTCCGTTGGCAATTCAGAAGGACTGAGGACCAGTGCTATCTGAATACACAGAGAATCTGAGAGTTCTGTTCAAGGTGTCAACTTTCAGAGTTTCCAGAACGTTAGCCTAGTGGGTTAAGGAGGATCTGGATCTGGCATTGCCACTGCTGTGGTTCAGATCGCTGCTGTAGCATGGGTTCGATCCCTAGCCCGGGAACTTCCGCGTGGCGCAGCCAAAAATAAATAAGATGTTGAATTTTGTTATGTTTAGAAAATAATTTCCTTATAGATCAGTATTTCCTTTACTAATTTTTTGGAGAATCACCCTAAAATAACTGTAGGCTTTATGTTGTTTTTTAATAAGTCAACAATAACTAAATATTTCTAATGAGAAAGAAACGTTCGCTGAGTACTAGTTTAATCTCAATCTCTTATTAATCATTTTTTAATTTTAATAGAAATTTGGGGGGTTTAATATCTGCTTTTAAGAACACTTCTGGAGTTCCTGTTGTGGTTCAACTGGCTACAAACCCGACTAGTATCCATGAGCGTCCAAGTTTGGTCCCTGGCCTTGTTCAGTGGGGTAAGGATCTGTTGTCGCCATGAGCTGTGGCTGTGGTGTAGGCCAGCAGCGGCAGCTCTAATCTGACCCCTAGCCTGGGAACTTCCATATGCCACAGGTAAGGCACTAAAAAAACAGGCAAAAAACAAAACACAAAAAAACTTTTCTGAAGCTCAACAGTTTCTTTGGTTTCATATCAGTCTTTTTTTTTCCCCTCTGCTGAATACAATAAAAGTACTTTTGTTTGAAAAGTCTTTATGATACTTACATGTGGTAAGATAAATAATATTCTTTTCCTCATATTCCTTTTTCCCCAATTTTCAAACATGAAAATTTAACTCAGTGATTTTTAAAATAAAATTTTTTAAATAAAGGAAACCCTAGAAATAATAACTTAATGTAAAATAATAAAATAAAAAATATTAAAGCAATTAAAATATACAAATATATAAAGAAAATATAATTATAATAATAATAGGCAACACAGTACACTATAACACAGCAAAGTCTTTTTTTAAGTGGCTTTCATTAAACAAGTGAAGCTTTGATTACACAAGCAAAGGACTGAGATTAAGCTGTTTGTAAACTATTGACGAGACATACTCAGGGCTGTCAGCTGCTGTCATGCAGGAAACACTTTCACAACTGGGATTTACCCACCCCTCCCTATTACCACATTTTTCCCGCGTTTGTTTTTTTCCTAAATCACAGAGCCTTTTCCCGGACTCAAACCCTTCCCTTCCCCTATTTGAGGTCCCGCTGAGGGTCACAAGCAAATCTTCCAGAAGGAGGTAACTTCCTCTTCTTTTTGTTTACTTAACTACGTCATGCACAGACTGAAATACTACATTTTTCCACTAGATGCCCCCAGTCAGCAAGATGTCACGGTACCCAGATGAATTTATCTACAAAACAGACTCACACAACAAGGGGGACCCCGGTGGGGGCGGGATGGATTGGGAGTTTGGGGTCAGCAGACGCGAGCTCTTATACGCAGGATGGATAAACAACACGGTCCTACTGTAGAGCACACGGAACTAAACTCAATATCCTGTGATAAACCATAATGAAAAAGAATATGTATATATATATATATATATATAAAAAACTGAATCACTCTGCAGGAAGACAGCAATTAACGCAACAATGTAAATCAACTCAACTGCAATAAAATAATTTTTTTAAAGACCTCACTGTCTAAAATTTACTCAACGAATTCCACAGGACTGAAATTCAATAAAAACATATTTAAGAAAAAATACACTCTTAACTGTGTAGCTTCAGCCATACATACAGCCTGGAAACAGGGCTGTCAATTATTTCCCTCGGGTAAACCACGACTGTTAACTAAGAGAGTGAAAGTGAAATACTCTTGTATAGAAACGTTAAAACACACTAGAGTCCCACACATAACCCCTGACGCAAAGCACAAAAAAGTCCCCGCACTACTGGTTCTGTCAATTGCGCTCTTTTTAAAAAATACCCATTATATTTTCATCAAATTCCAAATCTTAGCCACTAAACCCAGAAAACCGATCTTCTCCTTGTGAATTCCACCCCGAGTCAAAGCACCAACACGTGAAGCGGTCCTACGAACGGTGGGGCACCTCCGCACTGAGACACGCCTCGCAGCCACTCTTCCCCGCCGCCAGCTTCTCAAAGCCGGGCCGCCCAGCACCTACCTTTCTGCAGCGCCTCCTGGTACTTCTCCTCCACCACGTTCAGGTTGTTCACGTAGGCCGCGTGGTGCTTGCTGTGGTGCAGCTGCATGATCTGGGCATTGATGTGCGGCTCCAGGGCGCCATAGTCGTACGGCAGGTCGGGGAGGGTGTGCTTCTGCCGGGAGCCCAGGGCCCCCAAAGCCGGCACGAGCTTTCTGCTCGAGCTGCAAAGAAAACAAACACAGCCGGATCGGCTCTCGCGTGCAGCTCCCTTTAAGACGCGTGCCCGCCTCCGCAGACCCGGCTGAAAGGACCCGCGCACCCCGGCCTTCCTATCGTGGGCCCGCTCGCCGTCCAGTCTCTGAAGCGTTAAATTAACGCTGCGGTCCAGCGCCTCGGCGGCACCTGGACGCGCTCAGCGGACGCCTGCCCTCAGGCCCGGCCGCCCGCAGCGTCCCCGCAACGCCGGGGTCCCCAAAGTGCTCTGGACACCGCCGGGCCGGCGCGAGCGGGGAGGCAGAACGGGGGGCGGTAGGGGCCGCGGCGGCCACGGGGTCGTCCTCGCCGAGGCCTCCGCCTGCGCCCCTTCGCAGTGGGCCCCGGGCCTTGTCCCGGCTGTTCCCGCCGCCCGGCGCCTCACCTGCACGCCGCCCGGCACAACATGGTGGACGCCGCCCGCAGGATTCTCAGAATTCCAGCCGCCGCGCTGCTCCGACCGACCGGACTGCACTGGCGTCCCTAGGCGCGCTACAAGGACATAGCCGCCCGCCGTGGCTCCGCCCCCTACGCCCGCCTCGGGCCCGCCCCCTGGGCCCGCCCTTTCCAACCCGGGGGCGAGGGCGGGCGCGGAGCCCCGGGCTCTACCCGCCCGCTGCCAGCGCACCCGCGGTCTTGGCCCAAGAAACGCAAGGACCGGGCCCCGGCACTTTTTCCAGCGGCCGCGCCAACGTGGTGCCCCTCCCTACCGGCCTTCCGGGCGTGACGCCAAGTGGAAGGGCGCAGTCCCCCCCCCTCCATGTGAGATGGTATGGCCCGAGGCCTCCCCTCTAACCCGCACGAAGGCGCAGCCGTGAGGGGCCTGCAGGTAGGGGCCTCGGCCCGCGCGGGCTAGCAAGGGCGTTGCACCCTTGCACCTGCGTTCCCGCTACTTCCCTGCCTCCGTGGGGGTGCGGGGTGTGGGGAGCCTCGGGGTCGCGCGAGCTGCTGCAGAGGGCCAGTGAGGTCCCCCAGGAAGGCCGGCCTTGGCGCTGGTAAGATGTAGGGCCAGTGCCCCTGCAACCACTGCCCAGAGTGACCTTTCTTTCTGAGTAAACTGACCTTGGGACTTCCGCCAAGCCTGATAATAGTGTTACTGAGCACCCGTGATGTGCCAGGGGCTGAGCTGCATGATTTTCATACAATTATATTTATTTCACCCCTAGGGTAGGTGTCATTGATTGCAGGCAACTGTTAATAAACTGTGTGAAGTTCAGCAGGTTGTCCTGATCACACCGTTAATAAGTGAAAGAGTCTGGATGAAAATCCAAAGTTCATACATACTTTCTTGATTATTAAGCCTTAGCAGTCAAGTCTTGAGTGTCTGTTGGGAGAATATAAAAATACAACAGAGGATTATTTCCTGCGGGGTGTCGTATATCTAATAAGCTCTAAGTACCAAATGCTTTGTCAACAATTGAAAAAACACTCCTGCACTGTGTAAATCCTCCCTGTAACAGAAGTTAGGAAAGTTTTACACTGGCCTGAGTTGGGTCTTTTGAATAGAATAATATAAAAAGGAAGCAGATAAAAAGTGCTGAATAGGGTTCCAGCTACTTTCTCTTTCTATCACCCTTACCCCACCCTTGACCCAAGGATGACTAGGCTTTGGCATGACTAGGGGACAGCAAAGGGGAACCACTGAGCAAGCCTTCACAGCAAGAGGGTGGGGCTGGCTGAGTCAGGTGAAGGTAAGTTCATGTGATCAGAAGAATGAGGCAATTCAGGTTGGGACCAGGTGACAGATGTCCTTAAAACTCAAACGTGGTGTTCCCATTGTGGCTCAGTGGGTTAAGAACCCAGCATGGTGTCTGTGAAGAGGCAGGTTCAATCACTGTTTCACTCAGTGGCTTAAGGATCTGGGGTTGCTGTGGCGTAGGTTGCAGATGCAGCCCCAATCCAGTCCTGCTGTGGCTGTGGTGTAGGCCGGCAGCTGCAGCTCCCATTCGACCCCTAGCCTGGGAACTTCCACATGCCTCAGGAGAGGCCATAATAAATAAATAAGTAAATAAATAAACCTCAAATGTGCTTGGTAATGGGAAACTGAGAAGCATTTTAGCTGAAGTGAGGCACACTGAAAATAGTTTTTCAGGTAAGGGAGTTTGGTGTTGAGTTGAGGCGCGGGCTAGTTAGAAAGCTGTTGCAAGAAACCTAGCATGAGATACTAAGAGCCAATTTTAGAGTACTAGCTGTAGGAACTGGATAAAAGGGCCATTTCACAAGATGAAACAATAGAATTCAATGATAGATCAGTCACTAATAAAAGGTCTAGTTCTAGTGAGAACAAAATATCACTCTAAGGAGACTTGGCCGGGTCAGGCTGAATCGATGTACTTCTTTGAACAAATGATGATACTTAGAGATTGAAACTGACATCCCCTCACCCCCAGGACATGCCCTTTTGAGCAAGCAATAAAGATTGGGGTGTGGGGACGTGACATTTGCAGTCAAGTAAAAGTGTCTCTAACATCCTATCTGCCTCAGCCGCATCCTTCCAGAAGACTACTCTAACTGTGAGAGCAACCAGGATTGAGACTAAGGGTTCGGGGGGTACAGGAGGTAATGAGAAATTTCTTACGCTCCATAAACAGGCCTCTTTTTCTTTTAGAGTTGACTGCTGTAAGAAGTACTCATTCAGCTGGCCCAGGGAGATGGATTATAGTTGACCAGGGCCTGTCCCAGTTTCCTTCAGCCAACTCAGGATGTCACCTGCCACATCCGGGCACCATAATGATGAATGTCCCTTCCGTAAACTTCCCAAGACTACTTCACGGCCACCTTCAGACCCGCCACAGTCTAGACCAACATATTGGCCAGAGAAGGCAAAATGTGGGTTAAGATGAAATGATTTTGAGCCATTTATTATTTGCATTCACATTCTAGTAACAGATCCAGCCACAGTGTCTCAAACACAGGAGTGTAGTCCCTCATGCAAAAGAGATCTGGAGCAGGTAGTGTAGGGCTGGGATGACAGTGCCATGATGTCATCAAGATGCCATCTCTGTCCTCATTTGCCTCATGATCCAAAATAGCTTCTAGAGCACCAACCATCTCACTTCCTTTCTATGAAGAGAGAGGGACAAAAGGTGGGTCCCAGCTGTCCCCTGTTTACAGACCCTTTGTGGTAGACTCAGCAAATTCCACGGGGCCAGGCGGAGCTCCCGTTGTGGCTCAGCAGATTAAGAACCTGACTAGTATCCATGAGGATGTGGATTCCATCCCTGGCCTCACTCTGTGGGTTAAGGATCCAGCACTGCCCCAAGCTGCGGCATAGGTAGCAGACGCGGCTCAGATCTGGCGTTTCTGTGACTGTGGCTGTGGCTGCAGCTGCAGTTCTGATTTGACCCCTAGCCTGGGAACTTCCATATACGGACTGCGCGGCCATATATAAACCGAAAAAAAAAAAAAAAGAATGACCGCCACTTGGGGGAGGGGATTGTAACAAAGGAGACATGTCTAGTTCAGCTTCACCCCAACCAACTCTCTGTAGCCTACCCCGGCCCCAGACCAGGTATGACCGAGCCTCTGTCTGCTCCACCCACCCCCAGTTCCCTTTTCTGAGCGAATGTTCCTTTGATCAGCTGTGCAGCCTCCAGGGTACCCTGGTTCAGGCTCCCTTTAAGGCCAGCTGGTGCCCCCACCTTCAGAATGTCCTGATGGGAAGTGGGCTGTGGTGCCCAGGTTCACCCCCAAGTTACCAGGTGCATAGTTCCCATGACCCTTTTGCTCCAGGGGCACGAGGTGGGAGCAGAGCGGGGATGATGGAGCCTCTGAAAGCCTGAGACAGCTCTTATTTCTCCCCAGCCCCCCTTCTGTATTTCCCGGTGGGAGAAGCTGCCAGTTCTGCCCAGCCTGCCCAGCACGCAGCTCCACAGGCTGTGGGAACCCATTAGTTGGAGTTGGAGGGTGGATGAGAAAGGATTTCAGTGGTGCTTTAACCTTCACGTGTTTTTTGTTTTTTGTTTTTTATTTTGCTTTTTAGGGCCGCCCCCGAGGCATATGGAAGTTCCCAGGCTAGGGGTCAAATCAGAGCTACAGCTGCCTACACCACAGCCACAGCAACGCGGATCCCCAACCCACTGAGCGAGGCCAGGGATCGAACCTGTGTCCTCATGCATACTAGTAGAATTCATTTCCACTGCACCTTGACAGAAACTAACCCCCACGTTCTGTTGTTATTCATTAAACAACCCACATGGACTGTCCTCTGGGTACTAAGCCTGTTAGGAGCTAAGTGGAGAACCAGCTATCGTCCCCACCCCCAGGAGTTTTGGCACCATCCTGTGGAGCCTGTCACCCAGGAAGGATAGTGGTGTCTGGAGATGCTGACGGGCAGGCCCGAGGCCACCGCAAAAGGCTGGGGTCTGGGGTCAAACCAGAACCCAGAGAGCAGGAGGTTTGACCTCAGTCTCAGCCTGCGGACATTTTGGACCAGATAACTCTCCACCGTGGGGGCTGTCCTGCGTGCGTACCGCAGGCTATTACCTGCCTCCCCGGCCACTACCCACTGGGTGCTGGTAGCACTGAACCACCTCCAGCTGTGACAACCAAAAATGTCTCCGGCATTGCCAAGTGTTCCCTGGGTGCCAAGTCACCCCTAATCAAGATCCACCGTCCTAGAGGTAAAACTATTACAAAAGCACCAAACTGAGCGAGTTAGCCCGAAAAGGATGCCAGACCACAGAAGGCACAGTTGCGGACTGGAATAAGGGACAAAGAAGAGCTCAAAGGAAGATGAGAGATCTCCAGGAGCCGATGGGGATGCACTGGGCACTCGCTCACAGTGCGTGGTCACACGCCAGCCCCCCCATGGCCAAGTCTTCTCAACCTCAATACAGTCCCGGCCTGCAGCTTGGTCTGGCGAGCTTACAATTAGTAGCAAGACAAACAGCCTCCAAGGGAGATGAAAGAAAAAAATAGTTGGAGGGAGTTCCCATGGTGGCTCAGTGGTAACGAACCTGACTAGTATCCTTGAAGATTTGGGTTCAATCCCTGACCTCGCTCAGTGGGTTAAGGATCTGGCTTTGCCACGACCTGTGGTGTATGTCACAGATGCAGCTCGGATCCTGTGTTGCAATGGCTGTGGTGTAGGCTGGCAGTTGCAGCTCTGATTCAACCTGGGAACTTCCATATGCTGCTGGTGCCCTAAAAAGACACACACACACAAAAAAAAGGGGGAATTCCCTGGTGGCCTAATGGGTTAAGGATCCAGTGTTGTCACTGCTGTGGCATGGGTTCAGTCCCTGGCCCCAGAACTTCTAAATGCCGCAGGCATGCCAAAAAAAAAAAAAAAAAGGAAAAAAGAAAGAAAGGAGAAAGGAAGAAAGAGAAAGGAAGGAAGGAAGAAAAGGATGGAGAGAAAGAAAGAATGAAAGAAACGAAGAAAGAAAAAGGAAGGAAGGGAGGAAGGAAGAAAAATAGTTGGAGAAAACTGATAAATTGGAGCAAAGTTAAGCCAAATGATGACAACAATCTGGGAAATAATTTGTGTACCTGCAAAAAAAAAAAAAAAAGTAAAAGAAAAAGATGCTAACATCATTGCCCACAAATTACTGAATCAAAAGGGTAAACACAGTTGTAAGAAATTACCAGTGTCCTGTGGGAGGCATTATTTGAGCACTGTGAGCAAAACACTGGGGCACTGGGCAAAGTGGGGAAAGACGACAGTGAACCAGATTTTCAACTGGGGGAAGACCAACAAGAAAATGACTACACACCACCGCCACCACCACAATAACTGCTATTGTTTATTGAGCATCTACGTACCAGAATCTTTACCGATTGTTTTTGCTTAACTCTCATGACTAGATTACCAATTTTTACAAATAAAAAAATTGAGATTCAGAAAGATTATGTAGGAGTTCCTGCTGTGGTGCAACAGGACCAGCAGCATCTCTGGAGCGCCAGGACGCAGGGTCCATCCCTGCCTGGTGCAGTAGGTTAAGGATCCTGCTTGGCAGAAGCTGCGGCATAGTTCGCAACTGCGGCTCCAGGAACTCCGTATACTGGGGGTGGCCAAAAAAGGAAAAAAGAAGAAAAAAGAAAAGACTAGGTAATTTTCCCAAAGTCACCAAACTAGAAAAACAAATAATACAGGATTTAAACCGAGGTCTGTTTGACCCTACAGTCCATGCTTTTTCCACTCTTCCCAGCTGTTTCAGGCAGAATAAATATGGTAGAAGCTTTTTAATAAACAGTCCACTTCGTGAGTTTTCCAGATTAACAGTCATACTCCCGCTGTTCCTCTGTAGAGCATTCTGACAGATGCCAATCCCAAGAAAGACCAGAGGCATATCACTCTCTACTGCCCCCAACAGGTGAGTTGGATGCTTACAAGAGTCAAGTGTATTTGCTACCAAAACAGATTCATGCCTAATTTTACTTATTTACTGTTTTGAAATTATGTCATTAAGTAACATATCAACTGATAAAATACGAGCGTGAAAAAAGAAAGTTATTTTAATGAAAACTAAGTTGAATGCCTTGTGAAGAACTGATACAGGTGAGCAAATAAAAACAATCGCTGTTCAGTTAGCCACGGGCAAAACAAATATACGACATTGGGACAATCGTGAAACAGTCACAGCATTAGATTGCTGTTTAGATGTTTAAGTTCACACTCCAGAGAACTGAAAATGGAAATCACAGGCAATGCATCATTAATCATGGCTCTTCATCTGAAAAGTATTGAATGAAAATGCACTTACATGTTTTAATTTAAAATGCATTGTTGGGGAGTTCCCTCTGTGGTACAGTGGGTTAAGGATTTGACTGCAGCAGCTCAGGTGGCTACAGAGGCACGGGTTTGATGCCCGGCCCAACATAATGGTTTAAGGATCTGGTGTTGCTGCACTTGTGGTATAGGTCGTAGCTGTGGCTCAGATTCAGTCCCTTGCCCAGGAACTTCTATATGCCCCGGGTGTGGCCCAAAATAAATAA
>PVHT020000077.1:1247028-1276916 GCA_004024745.2 Catagonus wagneri | reverse complement strand
CCTGGTGGCTCAGTGCAGCAAGGATCAGGGGTGGTCGCCGCTGTGGCTCAGGTCACTGCTGTGGCTAGGGTTCAGTCCCTGTCCAGGGAACTTCCACATGCCCTGGGCATGGCCAAAAATATGCATTGCTTAAGGTAAGTATAAGACATTTTATTCTGACTCCAAGTTTTTAAAATTATAGTTGATTTGCAATATTGAATTAGTTGTAGGTGGACAGCAAAATGAATCAGATATATTTTTCCAGATTCTTTTTCATTATAGGTTATTATAAAATACTGAATATAGTTCCCTGTGCTGTACAGTGGGTTCCTTGTTATTTATTTCTTTTCCCATATAGTAGTGGGTCTATGTTAACCCCCTGCTCCTAGTTTATCCTGCACCCACTTCCCCCTTTGGTAACCACATTGCTGTTTCCTGTGTCTGTGTGACTCCAACTTCTTCTTCTTTTTTTTTTTTTTGTCTTTTTAGGGCTGCAGTTGTGGCATATGGAAGTTCCCAGAGTAGGGATACAATCGGAGTGGCAGCTGCCGGCCTAGCCCCAGCCACAGCAACGCGGGATCCCAGCTGCGTCTACAACCAACACCACAGCTCATGGCAACACCTGATCCTTAACCCACTGAGCGAGGCCAGGGATCAAACCCATGTTCTCGTGGATACTGGTTGGGTTTGTTACCGCTGAGCCACGATGGGAACTCCTGACTCCCAATTTTTTGATCACACTGAATAAGACTCTCATCTCTTAGTGCCAAATGAAAAACAACTCTGTGGATGCCCTTTGGAAACTGTCTGGTCTTTGGGACATAATGTCCATTTTGTTAAAACTTGACTTTTCTTTGCCTGGTTTTCTTTTATGTTCAGTCTAAACTTTTCAAGTCCAAGGCAGACATCTGAGTTTCTCTTCTTAAGTCTCCCTGGTACATAATGCAATCCCTCAGTTTTCAGACTGAACAGGTGAAAAATTCTCAGTGAGGGATGGTCTCCAAAACCAAGAGGGAAAGAATCCACTTTAATAGGGAACACTATCTGCTCTCTTGAGATAGAACACGATGGAAGATAATATAAGAAAAAGAATGTATATATGTGTATGACTGGGTCACTGTGCTGTAAAACAGAAATTGGCACAGCAGTGTAAATCAAACATATTTTAATAAAATAAAAAAGAGTCCGCTTTAAAGAACTGCCAGGCAAGACAATGGTGGTCAAGAACCCCCATGAACGCCCCCGTCACCCCCATGAACAGTGCCTGATCCTCTACATTCCCCCAGCTAAATCCCTGGAGAAGTCAGAAGCCACAAGGAGCTTGCTAAAAAAGGAAGCACGGAAGAGCGAAGTGAGACTGCTGGATAGCACGGGGAAAGCTACTCAGGTTTCCATGATCACTTATATGGGAATGGATATGTGTACAAGTAAAAGTGAGTCACTTTGCCGTACAGCAGAAAATTAACACAACGTTGTAAATCGACTATGCCTCAGTACATTTTTTCAAACTAATAAAAAAAGAACAACCAGAGAAACAACAGCAGCAAGCTTCCTGCTTCTTTATCCCAGTGCAGGCTACTGGCTTCCTACAGGCTTGTGCTGAAGGAGAAGTCCCAACTTCTTCACTTTAAAAGTTTTTTTTTTTTTTGGCTTTTTTTCTTTTTAGGCTGCACCTGTGGCATATGGAGGTTCCCAGGCTAGGGGTCGAATCAGAGCTGTAGCCGCCGGCCTTCGCCACAGCCACAGCAACGCAGGATCCGAGCCACGTCTGCAACCTACACCACAGCTCACAGAAACGCCGGATCGTTAACCCACTGAGTGATGCCAGGAATCAAACCTGCAACCTCATGGTTCCTAGTCGGATTCATTTCTACTGTGCCACTACGAAACTCCTGTTTTTTGTTTTTTAATGGCCATACCTGGCATATGGAAGTTCTCAGGCCAGGGGCCAGGGATTGAATCTAAGCTGCAGTTGCAGCAACACTAGGTCCTTTAAGCCACTGAGCTGGGCCAGGGATCGAACCCTCATCTCAGCAGGGATCTGAGCCACAGCAGTCGGATTCTTAATCCACTGCGTGATGAGAAGAACTCCAAGAAGTCCCCAGGTTTAGATCAGAGTTTTATGACATAGGCCTGGGCATGAAAGATTGTGCCTGTGTTCTGACTTAAAGAGACTATATGACTTTTTATTACCTAAGAATTAAAAAGAAGGAAAGTCATGGGGCCAGCATTTTGGTCCAGGGGTGAAGAAAAAATAAGCCCAGCAGGCCAATGTAATGACCCAGCTGGGGACAAGAAGGAAGTCACTTTATGACCACATCCTCATGAGTCACTGTTGCTCAATGTAATGGCAACACATCAATGCTACATCTACCAGAAGTTCTCCCATATTTCTGGTCTTGGAGTGGCCTCCAGATTTCCAGCACTAATGTGGATTTTTCCCCCCATGGGTCTGTCCCCTGAGTCATTTCGGTGGAGATTTTGGGGGAGAACCTTGGCTTATGCCACCTTCTTGCTTAGGAACACCTGTCCCCAGTCAGCCCAAACATGAACTGTACATTTAAAAAGGAGTACGCAAGGTAACAACTTAGAGGCTTTTACGTAATGACGGCTTCCCGAGTTGTTTTCAAGTGCTTCTTGAAGTTCCTTAGAAGGGTTTCAACAAGAGTAGCACCAGCTGCTCTGCAGATAAACGCCCACCTCGCCAGGGTTGACATTACCCAGTCTGCGTGCACATTCCTGGCCTTCCTCTCCATCAGCTGGCAGGTGGGAGAGAGAATGGGTGAGACTGTAACGTGCCCAGCTGGGAAACGCCCCACATGCCCTCTGCCCACCCACCATTTTCTGGAACTCATCGTCACGGCCATGTCTGACTATAAGAGAAGCACGACCACATAGCTTACTTTTGTGACAAGGAAGAGGAGGAAATGGGCTTAGTATTTCACAGGTGTCTATCACATGCAAAAAATACATATTTCATATATACATATAAATGATTCTATAACTGGTGATGGTAATAAGTACAAGATATAAACGAATAGTCACAGGATACTAAGAAATAGAATGGTAATTCCATTATTCACTTTCTAAGGGATCTGGAAATGTAATCAATGCACTTTTTTTTTCTTTTTTTGGCTGCACCCATGGAAGTTCTCGGGCCAGGGAATGGAACCCATGCCACGGCAGTGACAATGCTGGATCCTTAACCCACTGAGCCACCAGAGAACTCCTCAATGCACACTTTAGTTGAATGCCTAATGGCCAATTGTTATGACCAATATTTGGTCAAAGACAAATAGCACCATTGCAGAATGGACTTTTGAAATTCAAGAACAAATCTGAAGTTTTATTCAAAATAAATAAAATTATTCTCTTACTAAAACATTCCATAGTTGTTTGAATTTAAATTTAATACTTGATTTTATCATAATTTCTTAGCCCATTAGCTGCTAGTTTACTGATGAGGTCATTGCTGTACATTATGACAACTGTCATTGTCAACTGAAGTGTAAGTGTTAAATCCCATACTACTTAATGGTGACTGTAAAAAGTTAATTTTAATATCTTTATATACAAAAATAATTATTAAGAATTTTTAAAAGGGTAACTACATTTGAAGGCAGGTTTAAAGTTAATAAGAATATAGAAATTCCCATTGTGACTCAGTGGGTTAAGAACCCCACATAGTGTCTGTGAGGGTGTGGGTTTGATCCCCGGCTTTGCTCAGTGGGTTAAGGATCCAGCACTGCTGCAAGCTGCAGAGTAGGTTACTTATGTGGCTCAGATCTGGTGTTGCTGTGGCTGTGGTATAAGCTGGCAGCTGCAGCTCTGACTCAACCCCTAGCCTGGGAACTTCCATATGCTGCAGGTGCGGCCATAAAAAGAAAAAAAAAATAATAACAAGAATATTAAATATTAGGAGTTCCTATTGTGGCACAGCAGAAATAAATCCAACTAGTATCCATGGGTATGCGGGTTCAATCTCTGGCCTCACGCAGTGGGTTAAGGATCCAGCATTGCCGTGAGCTGTGATGTAGGTCACAGACACGGCTCAGATCCCAGGTTGCTGTGGCTGTGGCGTGGCTGTGGTGTAGGCCGGCAGCTGCAGCTCTGATTCGACCCCTAGCCTGGGAACCTCCATATGCCACGGGTGCAGCCCTAAAAAGCAAAATAAATAAGTAAATACTAGGTAGGTAACTTTAGGAAGACGATTACATTCTTTCCAGTCAATAAATGCTTATAGGAATTTAAAATAATGATATTAAGCAGAATAAGAGAATAAGCAGAATAATTCAGCTTCTTTAAAATTCTTGTAGGAGTTCCCGTTGTGGCTCAGTGGTTAACGAATCTGACTAGGAACCATGAGGTTCCAAGTTCGATCCCTGGCCTCACTCAGTGGGTTAAGAATCCGGCATTGCTGTGAGCTGTGGTATAGGCTGCAGATGCTGCTCGGATCCTGAGTTGCTGTGGCTGTGGCGTAGACTGGCGGCTACAGCTCCAGTAAGACCCCTAGCCTGGGAACCTCCATATGCCGTGAGTGTGGTCCCAGAAAAGGCAAAAAGACAAAAATATAAAAAATAAAATTCTTGTATAATGAATATACATTTACACTGGTAGAATTTCAGTGAACACAGACCCTAAGAAGATTGTCACACCATGCCACATCTAGCTACTCTCTAGAGGTTGAAATTCATGTGAATATGCCTTGATAATATGACTGATGTCATTACCCCAGCTGAACACGGTAGTTACCTAAGCTGTTACACAGTCACTCCTCTAGCAAGAGGTCACAGATGGCCCAAATGACACGGCGGCGAACTCTTGACTCCAGTTTTCCAAAGGCCAAGGCTGAAGCCATGTATGTACTAGAGTCTGGAAAAATACCAAAGTCAAAGCCACACCATGGTTTAGCCTTTAAAAACTGATGAACTCTTTACCTCTTCTTTGTGCCTTCTAGTAAGACTGCCACACAGAACAAGCATATGTGTCTGCTGGCTTGCACCCTGGATGCACTGCTCATTTCCTGTTTTCAGTGTCTAAGACCCACAAACACTTCCTGGCCCTCGCCAGTCCCCTCTTCTGGTTGCTTTGTCCCCTTCTCTGCATCGGGGCTTTTGCCTGGGACCCTACTTGAAAGAGAAGTATTGGGTACCATTATATGCGCCCCCCTCCTGCATAACTGCAGGGCCCTGCTCTGAGAATAGGCCTTCAAGAACACTTGTTTTCCTACACACATCTAAGTTGTCCATGTCTTCTGAACGTAGCCTTGAACAGCCCAGTTTTCCGTATTAAGAAAGATGCTAGGGGGAGTTCCCTGATGGCCTCGCGGGTTGGGGATCCAGCGTTGCCGCTGCTTCGGCTCAGGGACGGTTGTGGCATGGGTTCGACCTCCGCCTGGGAAATTCTGCATGCCACAGGCATGGCCATGGCGAGAAAGAAAGGAGGGAGGGAGGAAGAAAGGATAGAAAGATGACTCTGGGCCCACTGCAGCCCCTCTCAGCTTGCCTCCTCCCTACACCTGTCTAATTACCCTCCGGCTTTTCCTCCGCCTGGGGCAGAAGCACTACACAAGCTCGCTGGCTTCTTTGGCTACATTCAGTATTCACTTCGTAGAGAACAAAAGCAAAATCCCCTTTCTCTGTGTCTAAGGCTTCTCCTACTGAGAGGGAGACTTGTTATTCAGCTCAAGAGTCCATGGGCAGAAAATAAGGATGTTCCCAATAGGGGACATTTTATCATAATATCAGTGTGAGATTAAACACACTTTAGGTCACATTCTCTGCAGCAGTCAGACCACTGTTTTGCTAAAGGTTTCTATTTTTGTATATGTCCATAAGGGAAACCTGTTATGTGTGTGCTTTTTGTTTTTGCTTTTTTAGGGCTGCACCCACAGCATATGGAAGTTCCCAGGGCAGGGGTCGAGTGGGAGTAGAGTAGGAGCTACAGCGGCTGGCCTACACCACAGTCATGGCAACGCAGGCTCCAAACTGCATCTGTACCCTACACCACAGCCCACGGCCATACTGGATCCTTAACCCACTGCGCGAAGCCGGGGATCGAACCCGCAACCTCATGGTTACTAGTCGGATTCATTTCCACTGCGCCACAATGGAGAACTCTTATGTGTGTTTAAGAGTGGACTCTGAAATCAGCTTAACTTCATCCAAATTGATTACCCCTTTTTCCTTTTTCTTTTAAAAAACTGAAGTACAGTTGATTGGCGACGCTGTGTTAATTTCAGGTGTACAGCAAACTGGTTCAGTTACGTATACACACACACACACACACGCACACACACATCCTTATGTTCTTTTTCAGATTCTTTTCCCTTATAGAAGATTATGAGATACTGAGTATAGTTCCCTGTGCTGTACAGTAGGTCCTTGTTGGATATTTATTTTATATTTGGTAGTGTGTACATGTTAATCCCAGGCTCCTAAATGCCTCCACCCTCCCTTTCCCTTTGATAACCGTGTGTGTTTTATGTGTCTGTGAGTCTATTCCTGTTTCGTAAGTTCTTTTGTATCTTTTTTTTAATTCCACATATAGGCGATATCAGGTAACCTTTGTCTTTGCCTGCCGGACTCACTTCGCTTGGTACGGTCACCTCCAGGCTCACGCAGACTGCCGCAGACGCATCGCTGCGTTCTCTGTTGTGGCTGAGCAGGGCATCGGCATACAGACGGACCACATCTTCGTCATCCATTCATCTGTCCACGGACACTTCGGGTGCTTCCATGTCTTGGCTGTTGTCAAGAGTGTTTCAGTGAACACTGGGATGCATGTATCTTTTCAAATAATACTTTTCTCCGGATATCTGCCTGGGAGTGGGATTGCTGAATCATATGGCAACTCTATTTTCAGCCTCTCAGGGAACTTCCATGCTGTTTTCCAGAGTAGCTGCACTAATTTACATTCCCACCAGCACTGTCAGTGGGTTCCTTTTCTCCACACTTGGTTACCCCTTGTTAGCAGCGCTATGATTTAATCTCTGCCTCAGCTGTCCCATCTGTCAAACGGGACCGATACAAGCCCTACTTCTCTAGATGTCTGGTTTTGAGGACAATGAAACACGTACCAACAGCCAGCAAAATGTTAGCCATTGTTCCCCACCTGTCTTTCTGTCCAAACCTTCCCCCGTATTATTGTTCCTCTCCAGGAATCCAGCCAGACCTTGGAATCTCCCCACTGGGTGACATGTCTCACATGTACTTTTCCCTCCCCAAGAGGGGTGAGCCCAACTTTGAACTGGGACATTCTAGCACATTCCATTTGGGCTTCCTCAGTCCCTTCTCCTGCCTGCACACCCCTGCCTCCTCCCCAGGCTGGGCCTGGGCAGTGGTTTATGAACCCGCAGTGCCTGAGCCCTGACCTAGGGCAGCACAGCGCTTACACTTGCTGCTTGTGGCTCACTACTAGGTGGTGTTCTTTCCCAGAACACTATAAAGCAATTCCCGTCTTGCAATTTGTGGAAAAGTTGTACTAAGTGACTGAATCCGGTGCCCAGGTCGTGAGGCAATCCAGGCCTGGTGTCTCTCCAGCTAACCACACCCAGGCTCACTGGGGTTTTGACCAGAAGCCTGTGCAGGAGTGGATGGTGGTGGTTGTGGAAAAAGCGGTTGCTGTGGAAAGGTTTGCTGTCTCGCTGGGCTGCCCCTGGCCTGGTCCTGTGGTTATAAGAAGCAGGCTTTTGTTGGGGGGCATGTTCTGTCTGCACCTGTTGGTGTTTACAGGTTGCCTGCTGAGGGTCCTGCGGTCCCCAGCCAGGGGCCAGCTGTGATGTAGCTCCTGGGCTGTGGGGGTGCCTAGTGAGCCTAGCATGGAAAGTGGAGCCCTCCCAGTGTTGCATTCTCTTTTTTTTATGATTTTTATTTTTTCCATATAGTTGATTTACAAAGTCCTGTCGATTTCCGCTGTAGAGCAAAGTGGCCCAGTCATATATAAATATGTATATATGTATATATAGATGGATATACATTCTTTTCCTCACATCATCCTCCATCATGTTCCATCACAAGTGAGTGGACATAGTTCCCTGTGCTATTCAGCAGAAATGTCAGGTTTCAGCGTTGTATTCCTGAAAGCAAGTCTCCCTAAACTGAGTTCCCCTGCGTAGTTTATGATCCACCCCAAACTTTATTCCTTTGCTTATCTCCTCTGACCTCAGTTCCTTTCTTGGCCCCTCTAATCTCAATCCTGTGCTAACCGAACACTAACCAACCAGAGTCAGATGCTTGGGGCTGCCGTGTCACTGACAATCGTTACTGTCTCAAGCTGCTCTTGTAGACGCCATCAACAACGGACTTGGGCTGTGTCTTCAGGGCAAGGTGGGCTCACGGACTCCAGAGCCATTGCCCCTTGGCCAGAGAATGGTAAACTGGACACATCCCGACTCCCCAAACCATGATTAAGAAATGTCTCGGAAATGTCACAAGATGATTAATCCCAGTTTGTTCTTCCCCTTGAAAACATCCCTGACTCAGAGACCAAGACGGAGTGGATCTGAGGCTTATCTCCTACTCCCTTACCCTGGAAGTAAAGCCTTACTTTGCTGCAAACACCTGTTGTCAGTTTGGCGCCCTGCACTGCGGGCACACAAGCCCTCGCTCAGTTACATTAGGCTTGCTTCATGTGCCCAAGATGGTTTTGGTCATCCACGAGAAAAGATGAAGACCTGGACTTGGCTGGCCGCCATGGACATAGATGAGTGGGACAGAGGAAAACAGGATTAAAAAAGGCAGGAAAGAACATTGAAAATAAGTCTGATATTGTTCCTCGCAGGTGTCTGCAGGCAGCCATCAGCATGGTCAACGTTAGAACAACTGCCTACAGTTCACTGTGCCTCTTTGGCAGGTGGCCAGGCATGTGGTTTCCAGATGGACTGTCTCCTGGGCTAGTGGGTCTTTAATTCGTGGGGAATGGAGAGATGTCTTTTCTAAAAATTAAAAAAAGGTTTCACCGAGTGTTTGACTCAACAGGATTTACCTGTTGCTCCCGTAGGTTAAACAAAGTTAGCAAGCATCAGAGCCAACAGAACAGTCTTTTGAAAAGTTCTGAAAATAAGGTTCTCAGAGCCCCTTATATTTTTAATGTACCTAGGCCTGTGTGTACAGGCTTATAATGTACCTCGGTTTGTGTACCTATAAAGTTTGATTCTTCTAGAAGTGAATAATGGAATTTAAAGATCTGCTTTATCACACTAGGAACAATGAGGGCTGGAGTCATACCATAATGTCAAAACAACAAATCAAAATGCCACAGGAAGCACAGTTTTTTTGACGTGTGGTTTCCGTAAAGGAAACACAATCCACACCTTAAAAATGTGAATATTCAGCTCTACATCCCTGTTTTATAATACACATATTTCATCCTGAGGGAAAAAACCTAGCTCTGTGGGTACCTTTCGGTTTTCTTTAACTTGTTTATCAGGTAAGCACCCTCTTTTCCTGTAACTATTAGTCAATGTGTTTGGCCATGGGTAACAGGAATCCTGATGGGATTTCAAATAGGAGGACTTTCCATTTTTACTTCATAAAAAGCCCAGCAACTAGCAATCCCTTGGTTTGGAAGCAAAACAGTGTCATCCAGGATCCAGGGACTTTCCACCCTGTACTCTGCGTTCTCAGCGGGCCGGCTCCGCGCTCTCAGCGGGCTGGCTCTGCGTTCTCAGCAGGCTGGCTTCTGTTTTACCACTCGATGCATCATGATCATAAGACGGTTATTGCAGATGCAAAGCAGCATGGCCTCTGCCTTTTTTTCTGTTAAGACACAAAAAAAACAGGGGCGGGGGTGGGTAGGAGGGGAAGCACTTTCTCCTCACTTCCACCACGGAGGAAAATCTTTCTCAGAGGCCCCAGGAGACAGTCTGGTCCCGGCCAGAACTGGTCAACTGGCCAATTCTGTCTGCAAGAAGACTGGGCAGGGTGCCCTCCACGAACCAGGGCTTCTCAGGAGCATCCTGCCCATCCCGGAGAACTGGAAATACAGGGGGCACTTGTGGTTGTCACATAAAAAGAGAGGTGCTATGGCATTCAGTGGGTTAGTCTAGGGATGCCGAATGTTCTAAAATACACGGAACACTTTTACACACCAAAACAGATTTGTCCTACTCAAAATACCAATAGCACTCCTATTAAGAAATACTGGGGAGCTCCCGCTGTGCTGCATCAGGATAGGGATGGGCAGCGACTCTGCAGCACTGGGATGCAGGTTTGATTCCCGGCCTGGCACAGTGGGGTCAAGTATCCAGGGCTGCCGCAGCCGCGCTGTGGGTCACGAACGAGGCCTGGCTCTGATCCCCGCCTGAGGACTCCATACGCTGGTGGGCGGAAGGGGTAAGGCCAAAGAAGAAAAAAAAAAGCAATCAGTGACTCTGGCCTCTGCGAAGGCTCGGGTTCAATCCCTGGCCCGGCTCAGTGGGTTAAAGGATCCAGAGTTGCTGCAGGCAAAGGTCCTAGCTGTGGCTCATTGCTCGGCCAAGAAACAGAAAGAAAACACTGGCTCGTACCAGCCATAATTCGTCCCGTGGGCCAAAGACATTACGGCTCAAAGATGATCAGGGGACCGACCATCAGCAAGAAGAGGAGCACGGCTCCCGGTGGCGCTGCCGCGGACCCTGGGGGAAGGTGGGAAGAGCGCGGCACCCGCCGGCGCTGAATCCTGCTCAGAAAGCTCTGTTATTTGCGCTGAACGGAGATCAAAATAGGGAAATTACCTCCAACTATCGTTTTTATTTTCCTAACGAAGGGATTTCCCAGTCACTGACAAGCCGAGAGCAAGGGAGTCTGAGCTCCCCACACATCTATTATCTATCTCCGCTCCCTGCTCCCACCAAGGATTCAGGGTAATTAAACTCAACTGCGCAGCCACTATTCGGGCTGAAGACCCTGTACTGAATACAACAGTGCCAGGTACTTGGTAAATATTTCTTGGGTATATGACAAATAATATCGAATCAGAACAATACAAGGAAGCAAAGCCTGGAAGTGCTTGGGCTGATTCAGATGTGTCAGCCTACGATCAGTAGGCCACCAGGGTACTCCCTCGTGTGTGCTATTCATAACAATAAAATAAAGTAGGAGTTCCCACTGTGGCTCAGCGGCAATGAACCCAACTAGTTATCCTTGAGAGTGTGGGTTCAAGCCCTAGTCTTGCTCAGTGGGTTAAAGATCCAGTGGGTTAAAGATCCAGTGTTGCTGTGAACAGTCGTGTAGGCCAGCAGCTGCAGCTCTGATTCAACCCCTAGCCTGGGAACCTCCATATGCTGTGTGGCCCTAAAAAGACAAAATAAAATAAAATAAGATAATAAAATATAAGTAGGAATTCCCAATGTGGTTCAGTGGGTTAAGAACCTGACACAGTGTCCATGAGGATTCAGGTTCAATCCCTGGCCTCACTCAGTGGGTTAAACCGTGAGCAAGCCACAGTGTAGGTCACAGATGTGGCTCGGATCTGGTGTTGCCATGGCCAACAGTCGCAGCTAGGATTAGACCCCTAGCCTGGGAATTCCCAGATGCCACAGGTGTGGCCCTAAAAAGGAAAAAAAAAGGGATATTATAAACTTTCACTGTACTTTGCTATTTCGTTTGAAATTGTAGCTTAAAGCTGGGTGGATATTGCCACTGAGACCTGTGCTAGACCCAACTCGGTGCTAAGTAAATATTCATTGTTTATATTTCCACAAAGATTGGGGAGGAATAGTTTATTCTGCTAGCACTGTTAGATTGGCACTACCACTCTTTCTCCTGTCATCATCTTTCTATAAACGGGAGGTTGTCCCTCCATTTCGGATTCTAAACGTGACCGTTTGGATCAGGTGGTGACCACTAGATGGCTCCACTACACAATGTGTCCCTTTCACAACCGGGTACCTTATGGAGCGGCAGTTCCGTGCCACAGGAATGCTCCCTGTCACAGCAATGTGTCATCTAAAGGTTTTAAAGTCCATTAATAATCCTTGCCTGGATTAATAATTTGTTTAGGACTTGACCATAGTAATTTCCTAATGACATAATTTAGTCTATAGCTTTTTGCTGACACCTTACTGGAAAGAAGAGTTTCTCCTCAACCACCCAGAGTGAACCACAACTTTTCTTTCTCTTTTAAAGGCGGGGAAAACACTAGTTTTTGCTCTTAATAGCCAATTTTCAGAGTAAGAGTAAGCTGGTGTAATCGTTTCCAATGACGGAAAAATAGTCCCCCACCAGCTTTGTCTGTTCATCAAGTGCAATGGAAGAGTCATAGATTGCTAGCTATTTAGTAATTACAAACAATTGTAGTCACTTTCTTTTTGATCCTAAAATTGCCCTAAATTTGGCCTGTGGGAAATTCTTCAAGTTGGTTCTTGTGTCTATTTTTTTTAACTATTTTTTTCTTTTTAGCGCCACACCCACGGCATATGGAGTTTCCCAGGCTAGGGGTCCAATCGGAGCCACAGCCACGCAGGATCCAAGTCACGTCTGCGATCTACACCCAGCTCATGGCAACGCCAGATCCAGAGAGAGACCAGGGATCGAACCCCCAAGCTCACGGTTCCTAATCGGATTCCTTTCTGCTGTGCCACCAGGGAACTCTACCCCACTTCTGGTTAGCTCCCTCCTCTGTGCCAACAGCCTCCAACAGGGCACACCTGAAGCCATGATTTCATTCCACTGTGAAGCCTTCCCACTCTGCCTGCCTCGGAGTCTGCCCAAATGGCTGTGATGGTGATGACTCCCACGCTATAGCAAGCTCTGAATAAATACTTTATTTCCGCACATTACTGAGGTATAATTTACATATATACGAGGATAACATTTATGAGGTATGCAATAAATGTCTCACATGCACGAGGTATAATTCACATGAAGGTCACTCATTTTAGTGGTACTGTTTGAAGATTTTTTTTTTCTGGCCTTGCCGTGCACACGCAAGTTCCTGAGCCAGGAAATCCAACCTGCACCACAGCAGCAACCCAGGCCACTGCAGTGACAACACAGGTCCTCCACTGCACCACAAAAGAACTTTTTTTTTTTTTGGATGAATATTGACGAATGTATCTACCAGGTAACCACCACTCTAATCATAATGTAGTTTTTTTTTACCTTTTTTTTTTTCATTTTAGGGCTGCACCAGCGGCATATGGAGGTTCGCAGGCCAGGGGTTGAATCAGCTGTGGCTGAAGCCTAGACCACAGCCACAGCAACGCACGATCCGAGCCATGTCTGCGACCTGCACCACAGCTCATGGCAACTCTGGTTCCTTACCCACTGAACAAGGCCAGGGATCGAACCTGCAACCTCATGGTTCCTAGTCGGATTCCTTTCCGCTGCACCATGACGGGAGCTCCATCCTTTGCTTCCTTTTAAATTTACTTTTTTGCTATATAAAACTTTAAAAGTTCAAGGTCAGAAAAAGCATTGCTTTTCTTTCTTTCTCCTCCACCACCCTCTATACCTAACCCTCCCTCCTTTTCCCCTGTACCCACAGCATGCACAATCCTGGGGCCAGAGATCGAACCCATGCCACAGCAGCGACCTGAGCCACTACAGGGACAACACCAGACATTTAACCTGCGGAGCCACATGGGAACTCCTATAGATAACCATTTTTATTCATTTTTTCTTTTTTTCCACTTTTGGCCACCCCCCAGCATATGGAGTTCCCGAGCCAGGGATCACATTCAAGCCACAGTCTTGAGCTGCTGCAGCTTAACCTGCTGTGCAGGGGTGGGGACCAGGGACCAAACGTGCCACCACCGCCCCCCCCCAGAGGTTGAGCCACAGCAGGAACTCCTAGATGACCATTTTTATTGTTTCTAGGATATGCTTCCAATTTTCCGTATAGCCTTGGACGCATTTCAAAGCAACACATAAACATCCTCATACTTTATGGTTGTACTGTGTCCCATACCCCATGGTAGGGGTGGATCATGGAGAGCCAGTTCCCTGCTAACAGACATTTGGGTTATTTCTAAACTTCTGTTAGGACGCTGAAACAAGTAACCTTGCCTACATGTTGGTTCTATATGTGAAGGTGTATTTTCAGAATCAGGTTAGGGTTAGAGGTGGAATTTGCAAGACATACGAGTAAGTGCATATATAATTTGGGTACTCCATAGGGCTGGAATCATTTTCCGCTTCCTACCAGAAAGTTGATGAGCACGGTTTCTTCATAGCCTTGTAATTCCAGGGTGCGTTTCCATTATGCGCAAGGACAAACAACCATTCGTATTTACACATCACTGCTGTTCTTTGGTGTGAAACGTCTATTCATGCCTTGCCCATTTTTCTCTTCGGATTTTGGTCTTTGAACATACTTTAATACTATCCTTATAAACTATCCCATTCCAGCACACGTCCTTTAGGGATAAATGGTTTGGGTAAATCTGGATAAGCGCATCCCAATTAAAAGAATTACCCGAGCCCTGTAGTAAGCATAAGACTTAGTTCAGGTCGACTAGGTGACACCATCCCGTTTATCCGTTGGTCCGGATGACACAGTTTTGTGTAAGGGAATATATTCAAATTTAAAACCTTACATTACCAGGTTCATTAAAACCTCACAAGGTTCGCCGGTCCCTCGTTTCTGGGTGAGCAAGGTGCCCCTAGGGCGTCTGACAAACACACAACCTCACCGCTAGACAATAACAGCTCCCCGGTTTCGCATCGAGATGTCAAGGCGGGGACAAGCCAAGCGTCCAAGGGGCCGCACTTCCCAGAGGAAGAGGGCGCATCGGTTCCTAAATTCTCAAAACTCTGGGCTCGCGAAGCCCAAACCCACCAGCCGCCCCGCCCACGGCCCAGCTCCCGAAATTGCACCTGGCCCGCCAGCACGCGGAAGCACCACGGCCGGGAGCTGCACCAAAAGCCGGCCAATCACGCGCCGCCTTCGCCCAGATTCCTCCGCCAGAGGCCGCGCTGCAGCCGCAGGTGGCCCAGCGAGGGCGTCCAACCAGCGCCACCGATCGCGACCCCCGCCGGCCTTCCCGTGATGCCCCGCGGCTGACCTGCGACCTCGCGGCTCACCCCTCCCCGCCCCCGCCGAGCTTGCGGCGCTCGGGCGGCCTCGGGGCGTGCCACTGGGCGCAGCTCCTCTCTTAGCGCCTCGAGGCCCGCAGCGGGCGCCTTGCGTTCGTCTTTGCTCTCTGCGCCGGGGCCTGGCGGCCGGGTCGCTGCGTCCGCGTCCGGGAGGTGACCGGTCGGTGAGTGGGCCGGGCGCGAACATGGCGGGATGGAGCAGCGGGCGGGCGCCGGCCGCGGCGCGGCGCGGGGCGGGGCGGCGGGAGGAGCGGGAAGGGGGTGGGGCGACGGGGCCTCGCTTCCTCCCTCAGCGCCATTTTGTGGCAGCGCGACCCGCAAATAAAGGGGAGCGCCAGGGCTGCGGCGGGAGGAGGAGCGCGGGGGCCGGCGGCAGCGCGGTCGGGCGGCCCGGGCAGCGAGCGGCAGCGCGCGGTCGGCCTATGTGACTGGGCGGCGCCCGCGCGGCCTTCGTCCGGAGAGGTAGGTGCGGGCCGGGCCGCCAGCCGGAGCGGCGGCGAGGACCTCAGGGTCCCCGGGGCTGAGGCGCGGCCGCCCGGCCCGGAAAAGGAGCGAACAGGGCGCGGAGGGCGACTCGGGGGTCCCGGGCCAGCCAGCCTCCCGTTCGTCGCGCCGCCTTCCCTCCCGCGGGGACAGTTCCGCCGCCCCGAGGCCATTTTACCTTCGCTCTCCGTCTGCGGGGCCCGAGGGCGAGGTGGGCGCTCTCGCGGGCCGGCGACACCAGGAGGCCGCCCCCTCGGCGCGCGTCGCGTCCCCGCCTCGGTGTCGCCGGCTCCCACCTCCTTCCGAGCGGATCCCGCGGACTGGCGGCACCAGCGAGCGCAGTAGGAGAAGAAAAGCGTTCGTTGACCAAATTTCACATCGCGCAGTAGGTTAATACTGCCGTTGCGTTTCTTGTAGATTTCCGCTTTAAAATCTTTTAAAATATATATGCTTTTTTGAGCCTGAGATTTTCCTAACATTTTAAACTCTCTTGGACCCCTGTAAAGCTATTTTTAATTTCTTAGAACGCTGTTTCTCTAGTCAGTAGCGAACACCTCAGTGGGAAAATCCAGGTTCTTGTTTTGATGAAGGCAGTTGGCTAGTTGATCCCAAAGGACCATGTTAAAATCCTAGGTAACCCTGTTTATAAAGTATGAAATGGCTTTTTTGCCCGAAATGGAGAAGTACTTCCATAGGTATGTTACAGTCCTGCGTTGCCCATCTCGTTTTCCATCTCGGGATTTAGTTAAATGCGTTGCTGAGAAAGATAAGTGGAAGTCACAGGTCTTTCACAAGTTCTACCGGATTTTTTGCACTTTTTAAAAAACTTGAAGTATTGTTGACTTACAGTGTTATGTTAGTTTCAGGTGTACAGCCGAAGTGATTATCTACTGAGTTTTTTATTTTAAAGTTTTGATTCTTAAGTTTTCTATGACAGATAAACATTAAAACTCTGTTGAAAATTGCAAGATACCTAAATTTTATTTATTTACACCTGTCATTCGGTAGCATCCGATTAGGCAAGTTGGGAAAAGCATTAGAAATTGGGAAAGATCCTGCTGTATACACAGGGAGCTGTATCTAATCACTCTCAATGAAACACGATGCAGGATAATGTGAGAAAAATGTGTGTATGTATATATATAAAACTGGGTCACTTTGCTGAAAAGTTGACAGAACACTGTAAATCAACTATAATAAACAATTTTTAAAAGAAATTGGGACTCGTGATAAAGATGGGATTCGATTTTAAGGGTTTGGGTGGCAGTATTCCTTGAGTTCTTTTGAATCTTACATTATCTTGTAGCTGTAAGGAAGTGATCAGTATTTTCACTTCCCAGTGTCACTTAGGCAAACCACTTAAATTTCGAAGTCCAGAAGGATAAAAGTAATAATGAGTGTGTCCTAGGCACTGCTATTTTTCACTTAGCTCATCTGATTTATAGAACTTCATAATATCTAGATTTCTGGTTGAATGTTGTTTATTTGTCAGAAACGAGACAATAGCGGGTTTATGACTTGGAGATGAGAGTTGTAATAATACAAATTATTATAGCAGTAATTAGCTCTGAAGTTACTAGCTTTCAGGGTCCTTACAGTTTTGTGTGTATGTGTGTGTAGAGTAGAATCTCCTAGACGATATTTTTTTAAAGGTCTTGATTGTTTTCATGTAATTGTACATTATTTTGCTTCTGAAAATTTTTTTTCTTGTTTCTAAAAATTTCTGTTAGGTCCTTTAGCAAAACAAGACCTAGATAGTGTTTGGTTTATTCTTGTTTTTATTATCGATCACTTTCCTGCTTCTAAATCTGTTACTAAGCTTATCAGAGCAAAACTTCAATTCGCATAATAGTATCTCTCTCTCTCACTGGATATTAAGGTGATGCATCAGGTTAGAACCAGTGCTACAAGTAAATGTTTTCAAGTCTTGGAATATAGTCGGTGGAATTTAATCTTTCCTAAAAGCACATTAAAATTCTGTTTTATGTTAACGTTAGTATTTAAATTTGAAATATCTTTTGTTTATAAAGCATCTTTATGGCACTTGAAGCATTGAGTTTTGCAGCACTTTGGGAAGCAGGGAAAATTGGTATCCTCTCTGTGATTGGGAGGCTGCAGTCCAAGTAGTGACTTGCTGATACATAGTCAAGACAAGCTGGTCTTCCAGTTTCTCGCTAGTAGACTGTACAATGTCAGATTTAGTTCCTTAAGTTGGATTATGATTAGTTTCAGCGAGGTACATGCTTTCTTACTGAGGTTGTGTAGACTAGTGCTTGGCTCTCTGTTAAGGTAGAACTGAGTCGCACAATTTAAGACACTGAGAGCCAGGGAAGTACTGGAATCTGGGATGCTAGACCCCTCGCCAGCCAAAACTGAAATCTCCAGCGATTCTGACATTCTGAACATGAGAACTGTATTATTTCTGAATTCTCTACATGGGTAACAAACTTTTACATAAAACATAGAATAATATTGTACCCAGTCTTCTTAAGCTTGCTGAAAGGTGGCCAGATTTGCCAATTTTTTTTTTTCCTTTTTTTTGGTCTTTTGTCGTTTAAGAGCCGGCACCCACTGCATGTGGAGGTTCCCAGGCTAGGGGTCTAATTGGAGCTGTAGCTGCAGGCCTATGGCGCAGCCACAGCAACGCAGAATCCGAGGCGCATCTGCAACCTACACCACGGCTCACGGCAACGCCGGAGAGGCCAGGGATGGAACCTGCAACCTAATGGTTCCTAGTCAGATTCATTAACTGCTGCACCACTACGGGAACTCCTATTTTGTTCTCTTTTGCTTTTTTCCATTCTCTACTTGAGCTAGCTAAACTTAATCATTGTTGAGGATGGAGGACTGGGAGAATGGTCCGTCTTCATCATTACCACTTTTGAGAGGCACTGAATTTGGGGTCCTAACTCCCTGTTTTTTGGTTAATAGTTGTTTTAATCTAGCTCATAACTCTTAATTAGCTTTCAGGGTCCCTTACAGTTTTATCATCTGGAAAATGGGGACTAACTTTGCCTTTGAAAAGTTGTAGTTATTAAATAAGTGACTCATAACACTAGATATATATTCATTTTTTTCTTTCAAGATTTAAGATTCAATTCCAAATGATAATTCAGTTATTCTGTTTTTCTGATGTGAGAGTAGACTGTTCTAACAACCTGGAATATCCATTCTTTTGTGAATCTAAAACTGACTTTAGGTGGTTATTGTGGTTGTCAGTTGTGCTTTTTAAAAATGGCCTCGGAAAGTAATAAATTGCATAGCACATGGCAGTGTCAAAGTCGGAATTAAGGACCAGGTTCTATTTTGATTAAATAGTTTGAATGTTGGTGTTTTCAAATTTTTAAGGCTTGTTCAAATTGCGTTTGCCACACTGTCCATTGCACTACTGTGGTATATCATGGAATCTCAAGCAAGGATTGACTTTTCATCAGCTAAAGTTAAGGGAGGGATTTCTTTCTAAATGCTTATGCTCTGATCCCAGATTACATATTCCATAAGGTGGAATGACTTGTGATTGAGAGTCAGCATATGAAATGCAAATATATATAATATGCAAAACTTGTATTTACCCCGACTTAATGTTACACATTTAGACGTTTACTTTTATGAAGAAAATATAGATATCCTCTAAGCAGTGTGTAATTGAAGTCTACCTAGCATGAAACTTTTTAAAAGAGAGCATAAGCCACTGCTAGAAATGCAAATAACCAGCTGCTGAGAATTCTAAAAATTGGAGGTCACCAAGAATTCTGCAGTGGGGCTTAGAAACAAAAACAGGAGCATGTTGATTGTTATCCTCAACTTGTGAATTCTCTCTTCAGATTCTTTACAAAGTGTGATTGAGCATCCCCTTTTTTTTCCTTCTCTTCTGTCTTTTTGTCATATCACGGCTGCACCCAAGGCATATGGAGGTTCCCAGGTTAGGGGTCTAATCGGAGCTACAGCTGCTGGCCTACACCATAGCCACAGCAGCGCCAGATCCAAGCCACATCTGCAATCTACACCACAGCTCATGGCAACGCCGGATCCTTAACCCACTGAGCAAGGCCAGGGATCGAACCCTCAACCTCTCGGGTTTGCTTCCACTGCGCCACGATGGGAACTCTTATTGTCCTTTTTTTTTTTTTTTTTTAATGGTGGTTTTCTTCATTCCACAGTGGGAAGAAGGAAACTAATAATAAAATGCTTACTTTGTGTCAGTCACCATTCCAAAAAGCTATTGTTTATCCTCAAAAATAGCATAATAGTTTTGAGCCGTGGCGGTGGTAAGCCTTTTTGAAATGGGGACGCTGAGGCTCAGAGGTTCTGCTGCATTTTTTGTTTTCAAAGTTTGCCACCTCCTAGAAAAGCAGGGTTATTTGAACTTCTTTGTGTTTCCCAGTCCTTTAAATACCCTTTAAAAACAGTATAGCTTATTTACTGCTGATTAAAGTTGCAGTTAGCTTGATTTTAATACTCTGTTAAGAATTTGAGTAAGTGGAGTTCCTGTTGTGGCTCAGTGGTTAACGAATCCGACTAGGAACCATGAGGTTGCGGGGTCGATCCCTGACCTCGCTCAGTGGGTTAAGGATCTGGCGTTGCCATGAGCTGTGGTGTAGGTTGCAGACACAGCTCAGGTCCTTCGTTGCTGTGGCTGTGGCCGGCGGCTACAGCTCTGATTAGACCCCTAGCCTGGGAACCTCCATATGCCACGGGTGCAGCCCTAGAAAAGACAAAAATAGAAGAAGAAGAAAAGAATGAACAAATAAACCTGAGGGGAGGTGTCAGGTTGTAGAAGCATATACTAGTTTGAAAAACGAGTTTATATTAAATATTATCTATTGATACTCAGGGGGTTTTGTTTTTGTTTTTTTCTATTTTCAGCTTTGCCTGAGGCATATGGAAGTTTTCCTGGCCAGGGATCGAACCCCAGCTGCAGCTGCATTCTACACCAGAGTTACAGTAATGCCAGAGCTTTAACCCACTGTGCTGGGCTGAGGATCAAGCCTATGCCTTTGCAGCCAGCCAGTGCTGCACCACAGCAAGAACTCCCAGGGTAATTAAGGGGTTTTGTTGGTTGGTTGGGTTTTCTTGTTTGTTTGTTTTTTAGGGCATATGGAAGTTCCCAGCTAGGAGTTCAGTCAGAGCTGCAGCTGCCAGCCTACACCATAGCCACAGCCAGTCGAGATACGAGTTAGTCTGTGACCTAAACCACAGCTCACAACAAAGCTGAATGCCAACCCACTAAGTGAGGCCAGGGATCAAGTCTGCATGCTCATGGATGCTAGTCAGATTCGTTTCTGCTGAGCCATAATGGGAATACCAGATAATTAAGTTTTATAACCAGAATTCTGAGTAGGTAGGATGCCTAGTAACTGGATAATAAGTGGACTGACCACCTATCCAAAGTGGTAAATTAGCTGCTTTTAAACAGTCACTCATAGGACTCTACCACAGTGTGGGGGTACTAGTCTCGTTTCTCCTGTGTGCCACATAGGGAACTCCTTACTTTTACAATTTTAATAGTAACTGAAACAAATTCATTTGCTCATACTTTTCATTTACTGTGTATTTGAACGCCTGCTGTATGTACTGAGGCATCAGCAGTGACTGGTTCTTTCATGGAGCTTAATACTGGGAAAAACAGGTACATAAAATGTCAGGTTGGAGTTCCTGTTATGGCTCAACAGTAATGAACCTAACTAGTATCCACGAGGATGCGGATTCCATCTCTGGCCTGGCTCAGTGGGTTAAGGATCTGGTGTTGCCATGGGCTGTGGCGTAGGCCAGCAGCTGCCGCTCCAATTCAGCCCCTAGCCTGGGAACTTCCATATGCTGTAGGTGTGGCCTTAAAAAGCAAAATAAAATGAAATAAAATGTCAGGTCATGGTAAGAGTTGAGAAAAAAATAAAGAGAATAGCAAGACATTCATATGCACAGTTTTGAGTCAATGGCAAAATTTTTTCTTGTAATTTTTAATTAAATACATTATCTACTTCCTGTATTTAGCTCTAGGCAGAAAGGAAGTTCAAGGAACCATTACACTTGATTTGTGGGTTCCAGGAGGTTGCAGTCCAGTGGAGTGAATGCACATTAAAACCATAGTAATATTGGAGTTCCTGCTGTGGCACAGCTGGTTAAGGATCTGACATTGTCTTTGTAGCTGCTCAAGTTGCTGCTATGATGCAGGTTCCATCACTAGCCCGGAAACTTCCATATGCCATGTGTGTGGCCAAAAAAAAAAAAAGGCAACTGGCTAAAATAGAAGTAGGCCTCTGGAGATAAACATGATGAGAGTTTGCTTCCCAAATGATTGAATTTGCTGTTGGAACTGGTTAGGATAGTCACTAAGCAGCTGTCTCTAGCTTGCAGCAGAGATTATAAGCTGGGTAATAGGGGGCCTAAAGTAGACACATCAAGCTGTGCACACCGCAGGCAAAAAAAGAACACGGATTTTTTTTTTTTTTAATTTACAGTTGATTTACAGTGTTGTATCAATTACTGCTATACAGTAAAGTGACCCAGTCATACGTATATACACACTGTTCTTCTCACGTTATTTTCTATCATGATCTATCACAAGTGGTTGGATAAAGGTCCCTGTGCTGTACAGAAGGACTTCATTGCTTATCCATTCTACATGTAATAGTTTGCATCCGTTGACCCAGCCCTTTCCACTCCCTCCCCCTCCCTTTTGGCAACCACGGTCTGCCCTCCAGGTATGTGAGACTGTTTCTGAAGAACACAGATTTTTAAATTGTAGAAATACGAGTTTCCGTTGTGGTACAGTGGAAACGAATCTAACTAGTAACCATGAGGTTGCGGGTTTGATTCCTGGCCTCACTCAGTGGGCTAAGGATCCCGCGTTGCAGTGAGCTGTGGTGTAGGTCACAGACACGGCTCAGATCCTGCATTGCTATGGCTGTGGCATAGGCCAACAGCTGTAGCTCCAATTTAACCCCTAGCCTGGGAACTTCCATATGCTGTGGGTGCGACCCTAAAAAGCAAAAAAAAAAAAAAAATTGTAGAAATAGAATCATGTCTTCATAGGTAGGTATTGATTGGTCAGAGAGACTTAATCAACTCCATCAGTTCAGAAACAAGTGACGCATACTCGGGCTTTTGTTTGTTACATCCATTGTTAAGATTTTCAAAGAGGAGAGAATTAAGCCAGTAATTTCTATGATTTTTTTTCCCTTAAAAGGTACCGATTTCTTCCATTTAGTATACCTAATTTGAAAATCAGGGTTTAATGACACTGATTAGAATATTTGATTTAGAGGGTTAAGATTGTAACTGTTGTCACCATGCTGTAACATCTCCTCTTTTGTGGAATTTTTTAATAGTTTGGAGGTTGTAATAATTATGAGTAAATAAAATGAAATAAAGTTAAGATGTGGAGTTCCCGTCGTGGCACAGCGGTTAACGAATCCAACTAGAAACCATGAGGTTGCAGGTTCGATCCCTGGCCTTGCTCAGTGGTTTAAGGATCTGGCATTGCTGTGAGCTGTGGTGTAGGTCGCAGACTCGCCTCGGATCCTGCGTTGCTGTGACTGTGGCGTAGGTCGGTGGCTATAGCTCCGATTAGACCCCTAGCCTGGGAACCTCCACATGCCGCAGGTGCAGCCCTAAAATGACAAAAGGCAAAAAAGAAAACAAACAAAATTAAGATGTAACGGAACATTCGTGACTATGCTATTAGTAATGATACCTGGGAGTAACTTAAGTTTGTTGTCCCTGTTAAATTTGAGAATTAGGAAGTAGCAGAAGTGTTTTCAGTAAGCATAAAAAAATTAATGGGGGTATTTTATTTTTCTCAACAGGATTAGGTGAATTTTATAACTATAATTCTGCAAAAGGAAAGGCCTCCCCTTTTCTTTTTAGGGCCACACCTGTGGCATATGAAAGTTTTCAGGCTAGAGGCTGAATCAGAGCTGCAACTGGTGCAGTTGCTGACCTGCAACACAGTTTCTGCAACCTACGCCACAACTTGTGACAACGCAAGATCCTTAACCCACAAAGAAAGGCCAGGGA
Organism: Catagonus wagneri; assembly: GCA_004024745.2. Lineage (NCBI taxonomy): Eukaryota > Metazoa > Chordata > Mammalia > Artiodactyla > Tayassuidae > Catagonus > Catagonus wagneri. Next base: position 1,253,421 of record PVHT020000077.1, on the reverse strand, counting down.
TCAAACCCACATCCTCTTGGCTTACTAGTCAGGTTCTTAACCCACTGAGCCCCAGTGGGAACTCCTGGTATTATCCTTCTGTTCCTCTTAGCAAGGTGCCTGGGATACTGCCTGAGGTCAGCATCTGACTTCAGTACAAACCTATCACTTCTGCTGCAAGATGTGTCTTTCATTGAGCAGTTATAAGAATGCACTGAGGGAGATCCTGTCGGTGGCTCAGTAGTTAACGAATCCGACTAGGAACCATGAGGTTGCAGGTTTGATCCCTGGCCTCGCTCAGTGGGTTAAGGATCTGGCATTGCTGTGAGCTGTGGTGCAGGCTGCAGACGTGGCTCCGATCCTGCGTTGCTGTGGCTTAGGCCAGCAGCCACAACTCCGATTAGACTCCTAGCCTGGGAACCTCCAATATGCCGCGGGTGAGGCCCTAGAAAAGGCAAAAAAGACCAAAAAAAAAAAAAATTCATTGAAAGGAGTTCCTGTCATGGTTCAGCAGAAACGAATCTAACTAGCATCCATGAGGACGTAGATTCGATCCCTGGCCTCACTCACTGGGTTAAGGATCTGGCATTGCTGAGAGCTTGTGGTGTAGGTCACAGATGCAGCTTGGATCCTAATGTTGCTGTGTCTGTAGCATAGGTCGGCAGCTATAGCTCCAATTCAGCCCCTAGCCTGGGAACCTCCATATGCTGTAGGTGCAGCCCGAAAAAGCAAAAAAAAGGAATGCATTGAAAAATTATATTTCTTTCAATCCTTATGGCAACATTAAAAAGAATGATCGACTTTTTTATGAGGATTTTTTTTTTTAATAACTTAGTAGAAATAGTAATGCAAGATCTTAACAAAGGAGAAACTGGGTGCAAAGTGTATGGGAATCCTATAATAGCTTTACAGCCTGGCTGTAATTTTGAAACTAGTCTAGTAGGAGTCCCTAGTGGCTCAGTGGGTTAAGGATCTGGTGTCGTCGCTGCTATTTTAATTTTTTAAAAATTACCTAATGATTTGGTCATAACTGGGTTCAGTAATAAATTTGTTTAAGAAGCCAGCAATTTTTTTTTGTTCCTATCTTTCCAGAGTTGACTCTTCTCTCTCTACTCCTTTTTCTAGGATTCAAGATGACCAACGAGGAACCTCTTCCCAAAAAGGTTTGTTTCATCAACACTTAAGCACTTTTTTGGTTTGTTTTTTGTTTTTTGTTTTTTGTTTTTTTTTTTTTGAGTAATAGAGTTGAAGGGACTATCTGCATTATTTGTCTCTTTGCTTATTGTTTACTCCCTCGCCTTAGATCAGCGGTAGCATTGTGGATGTGTAATGTGTTAGGCATTGTATCTGACAGGTGGTATAATATTTTCAGCTATGTTATAATGATACTTGTATGGTCTACTTGAAGCCCTCCCTTATGATGTGAATATTTCCAGCTACATAACTACAAATGAGTTCTCTTCTGGTGTAGCAGGTTAAGGAGCAAGGATTGTCACTGCAGCGGCTTGGGTTGCTGCTGTGGTGTGGGTTCCATCCCGGATCCAGGAACTCCCACACAGTGGGCGTTCTCAAAAAAAAAAAAAAACCCAGTATAAATAATCTCAGACAGGAGATTACTTCATGAAATCCTGTGGTTTTTTTTTTTTCTTCTTCTAATTTAAGTCCCTTTGGTTTTAATGCAGAAACACTTCACTATATTTGCCCCAAAAAAGGCTGCAGCTAGTTGCTTCTTAGATTCTACTTCTTCCTCTGAAGCTTTCTATTTTTAATAACCTAGTAGAAATAGTAATGCAATATTTACTATTAATGTAAATATTTCTAATATTTCCTGTTTCATATTCCTGTCTTAATTCACTTTAGTCACTGTGGCACATATACAAAAGAGGTGACAAAGGGAACAGTTTCTAAGGAATTTATTATAATTCGATTGGGAAAGCAGGGGTATGTGCTAACCCTTACCAAGTGAATATTTAAGTGAACAATTTAGATATAAATGTTCTAAAAAATTCCTGTATTAAGTTTTGAAGTTGGGTGCTTCAATAATCTGAGAATTGCTGGGTGCTGTTAGGCTTCTAATAGAGTCTGGTATAATGGTTTTCCCTCTTCTGTTTTCTGATAGTATTATGTTACGGTTTGAACCATTTTTATGAAGGGAAAATGTTTTAATTTTTATCAGCTTACCAGAATATCATGCCCATTTAAAAAAACTGTTTATTTTGAAGTAATTACTGATTTATATGAAGTTGCAAAGAAATGAACAGGGAGGGTCTTCACCTAGCTTCCTTCAGTGTTGACATTTTTTTTTTGGTCTTGTCTTTTTGCCTTTTCTAGGGTCGTACCCACCGCATGTGGAGGTTCCCAGGCTAGGGGTCTGATCAAAGCTGTAGCCGCCGGCCTACACCACAGCCACAGCAACGCGGGATCCGAACCACATCTGCGACCTACACCACAGCTCACGGCAACACTGGATCCTTAACCCACTGAGCAAGGCCAGGGATCGAACCCACTACCTCGTGGTTCCTAGTCGGATTTATTAACCACTGAGCCAGGACGGGAACTCCTTTTTATTTTTATTTATTTATTTTTTAAGTATTTTTTTGTTTGTTTTAGTGTTGTCATCTTGCATAACAATATCAAAACCAGGAGCTTGACTTTGGTACAATCCACACGGCTTATTCAGATGTCACCAGTTATCCATGCATCCTGTATGTGTGTAGGTCTGTGTAGTTTTCTCACTTGTAACTTAATGTAAACAGCACCATAACCAAAACAGTGACCTGAACTGTTACACAGGCCTCCCTTATGCCACTCTTTTGTGGCCACATCCATCTCTCCTCCTCCATCCTTTAATCCCTGGCAACCACTATCAGTTCTTCATTTCTGTAATTATGCTGTTTGACAAATGTTCATATACATGAAATTGTGCCATTTTAAGTATCCTTTGAGGGTTCCCACACACACACAGCATAATTCCCTTGAGCTTAATCCAGGTTGTTGCATTCTTTTTATTTTTGTTGCCGAATGTTTCATGGTGTGCATGTAAAATAGTTTAACCATTCATGTGTTGTAGTTTCCAGTTTGGGGCTATTACAGATAAAGCTGCTGTGAGCCATTTTGTGAACAAATCTCTGTGTGAAAACAACTATTTCTTTGGAATACGTGCCCTAAGTGTCCAACTGTTGGATTGTATGGCATACCCATTTTTAGTTTTGTTCTCTTTTTGGCTGTGCCTGTCCCATGTGGAAGTTCCCAGGACAGGAATCAAACCTGCACATAGCAGTGACCCCAGCCGCTGTGGTGACCCTGTTGGATCCTTAACCCACTGTGCCACACAAGAACTTCCATTTTTAGTTTTAAAAAGAACCACCAAGGGAGTTCCCAGTAGTGGCTCAGCGGGTTAAGAACCCAACCGTTATCCATGAGGATACAGGTTTGATCCTTGACCTTGCTCAGTGCGTTAAGGAACCGGCACTGCTGTGGCTGTGCTCTAGGCCGGCTGCCTAGCCTAGGAATTTCCATGTGCAACACCAGACTAATTTCCAGAGCGGCTCTACCATTTTTCTTTCTTACCAGCAATGTGTTAAAAGCTTAGTTTCTCTGCATCTTCACTCAGCATGTGAGGTTGCCACTATTTTTTGTTTGGTTTTGGGGTTTCGTTTTTGTTTTTGTTTTTGTTTTGCCTCCCTGCAACATGTGGAAATTTTTGGGCCAGGGGAGTTCCCGTCATGGTGCAGTGGTTAAAGAATCTGACTAGGAAACATGAGGTTGCGGGTTTGATTCCTGGCCTTGCTCGGTGGGTTAAGGATCCGGCATTGCTGTGAGCTGTGGTGTAGGTTGCAGACGTGGCTTGGATCCCACGTTGCTGTGGCCGTGGTGTAGGCTGGCGGCTATGGCTCCTGTTAGATCCCTAGCCTGGGAACCTCCATATGCCACGAGTGCGGCCCTAGAAAAGGCAAAAAGACGAAAAGAAAAGAAATTTTGGGGCTAGGGTCTGAACCAGACATCACAGCTGCAACCCAAGCCACAGCAGTGACAACTCTGGATCCTTAACCCATGGTACCACCAGGGAGGGAATTCCACCACTATTTCTTATTTAGGTGAGTGTAATGATGTCTTTTTTTTTTTTTTGCTTTTTAGGGCCGAACCTGTGGCATACGGAGGTTCCCAGGCTATGGGGTCAAATCAGAGCTACAACTGCTGGCCATGCCATGGCCACAGCAATGCGGGATCTGAGCCGCATCTGCAGCCTACACTACAGCTCACAGCAACACCAGATCCTCAACCCAATGAGCAAGGCCAGGGATCGAACCCACAGCCTCATGGTTCCTAGTCGGATTTCATTTCTGCTGCACCGTGACAGGAGCTCCCAGGTCATTGGGTTTTAATTTGCATTTTCTTAGTGATGTCTATATTAAAGATAACAAATAGTCCTTCCCCCCCCCCCAAAAAAAAAAAAAGGATTCCTAGTCACAGAAACCAGCAGTTAAGGGTTTGAAAGTTGTAATCCTGTCTTCATAAAAATATGAATAATGTAAGTGCCAGTGGTATTTAATATTTAAAACTTTTATAAAGAACACTTATTTCATTTCTTAACTCTTTTTAGGTTCGACTGAGTGAGACAGACTTCAAAGTTATGGCACGAGACGAATTGATTCTAAGGTAAAGTGTTCTGTATCAAAAATGTAAAATCTTCTATGGAACATTACATCGTGATTCTCCACTGTAATGTTTGTATCACACGATATCTTCAAATCATTTAATACACTTTTCAGACCTGTTTCCTAATTATATAAACATTGAGGAAAGTATAACTGTTTTTTTTTTTTTTTATCTTTTCTAGGACCGCACCCACAGCATATGGAGGTTCCCGGGCTAGGGGTCTAATCGGAGCTGTAGCTGCTGGCCTACGCCGCAGCCACAGCAATGTGGGATCGGAGCCACGTCTGCAGCCTGCACCACAGCTCACGGCAATGCCAGATTGTTAACTCACTGAGCAAGGCCAGGGATCGAACCCGCAACCTCATGGATGCTAGTCAGATTCGTTAACCACTGAGCCACAACGGGAACTCCGAGGAAAGTATAACATTTTAAAGAACTAAAGCACGACTTTCCTGTAACTTCTAGACTGGCAGGTAGGCTGAATTTTTTTCTTGTAGAGGGAAAATATTCAGGACATAAAACTTCACAAGCGTTTGTGTTTCGTGTGTGTAACTTGCTATAAGCAAAGACCCTGTTCTTATGAAGCTTTCAGTTTAATACGTGAATGGACTTGTTATGATAGTTTTTTTTCCTTTTAACATTTGAAAATATGGTCCTTAAGGATACACTTCTCATTATGGAAGAATGCTAAGTTCTTCTTTCTCATAACTGACCTTGGTCAGCTCATTTAACTTTATATCCTTTTCTTATCTACAGCTTAAAGGAGGTGGATTAAATTACTTTTAAAGATTACTTTCAGCTCTGAATTTGTGTGGTTATCTTATAAATGTCTTGTTAAAGCAGATTGTCAAGTACAGCCTTACATTATTTTTTTTTTAATGTTAAATCAGAAAATGGGATCACACTCCTTTTGTGTTTTATAACTTAAATATATTCTTTCTGCATTTTGTCACTATGGTAGGTTTTTTATGAAATCACTTTTAGATTAAAATAAAATTAATGTTTTTCTTGGAAGCCTTTGCAAGGTCATTTAACTGTTTCCTCTAGAAATTTTAAGAAATTTTTACTTGAAGAACAGTGAATTTAGCAGTGGAAGTAGAGGAGAGGAAAAGGTGGTTTGTAAGATAAGGAAACAGATGACATGCTCCATTGTTTACTAGAGTTGGATCTCCCCCCCCTTAGCTCCTCTGTTGCAGACATCCTTTTTTTATCTTCCTTTGCCATAATTTCATGCATAGGGTCGTTTTTCTATTGAAATCTTAATTTTCCCACACGTAAAGTGTAAATAACTCGTGTTTTAAAATGCTCTTGCCCTTTCCTGCTGAGGTAGCTGCTTCTGAGGTACCATCAGTCTTGTGTTGATACTCCCTTTTTATATCTGATACGGTGCTCTCCTTGCCTTTTATCCTTTCTTAAATAATTCCTTTGGCTAGCGTGTGCGGTCTCTTTTCTTGATTTAACTGTAGGGGATGAAAGCAGTGCTATGATCTCAATTTAAAAAGCAATAGTAAGAGTTCCCATCGTGGCTCAGTGGTTAACGAATCCATCTAGGAACCATGAGGTTGCAGGTTCAATCCCTGGCCTTGCTCGGTGGGTTAAAGATTTCGCGTTACCGTGAGCTGTGGTGTAGGTTGCAGATACGGCTTGGATCCCGCGTTGCTGTGGCCTAGGCTGGTGGCCACAGCTCCGATTTGACCCCTAGCCAGGGAACCTCCATGTGCTGCAGGAGCGACCCTAGAAAAGGCAAAAAAAAAA
>PVHT020000077.1:1189210-1246028 GCA_004024745.2 Catagonus wagneri | reverse complement strand
GATCCACTGAGTGAGACCAGGGATTAAACCTGTGTCCTCATCATACCAGTCAGGTTTATAACCCACTGAGCCACAATGGGAACTCCTACAATCTGTATTCTTGAGGTCGTTTTGACTTCTTTCTTTAGGAACTTCTAATTTGACTAAAATTTTCTCCTTATTAATTCTCTTGGTGATTTTAAATAACTGTTACCTATTTAATCGGTTCTTTTTTCTCACCATGTCCTTGATAAGGATGGTTTTGGTTGAACTTTTATATTTCTCTGTTCCAGCAAAATAAATAATTCTTATCTAACCTCCACAAAACACCTTAATTTGTCTGTAAACATTGAATAAACTCCTGTTTGTATCCTAGGTTGTAGAGGCCATAAAAATAAGAATGCTGTTGGCCATTTTTTTACATAGAAGGATTAACTTGATATCATGGAATATTTTTCCTATAGTGTATTAATCTCATAGCAAACTTGTCAGGTTTTAAGGTTTTAAAACTATTTCTTAAAATCAAAGTAAATTTTGATAAGCTGTAGCTGAGGAGCAGCTTGAAAAATGTAGCTCTTCGGTAAGCAAGGTAGGCAGGTTATTCTCCAGGAGCAGTTGCTTACACATAAAACTGGAGAAAGTTTATCATCCGCAGAAATTGTCAAGAGCAGCTAATATGGCCTGTGTTTTGAGGGTAGAGGAAAATAATAAAAAAAGATCATTTTCCACTCAGAGTATATGGCATTTATGCAAGTTATTTCTGCCAGTTAGATATGTTTGGGGTTTATTTTCCCTTGAATTTTTTTTTTCTTTTCAACTATAGTTTATTACAGGATATGAGTATATAGGTCCCTGTGCTGTAGAGTAGGACCTTGTTTAGACATGTTATAAAAAATAGTACGTTCTCTTTTTCTGCTTTGAGAGAGTCGTGGTGTTTTCACAAAAGAGCCAAGATACCCTGCAGTCCCTTATAATTAGGCATCTTTTGTTTGAGGCGGACAGCATGTCTGAAAGGAAGTCTTTTATTCATCTTCTGTAATCTAAACATCAGGGATACGAAGTCCCATATGGTGTGTGATCTGACCCAGAGTAACACCGTTTGGTGTATTCTCAGCAGAGAGCACTCTTCTCTCTACTTCCTTTTTCCTAACTCCTGTAAGTTGAGAAGGAATAGTTTTGAAGTGACTGATTTATTATTGGTTAAACTGGATTCATAATATCTCAAAATGGAAGAGACCCTCTTTTTTTTTTTTTTTTTCTGCGGCATGTGAAGGTTCCCAGGTTAGGGGTCGAATCGGAGCTGTCACTGCCCACCTACACCACAGTCAGAGCAACGTGGGATCTGAGCCATGTCTGCAACCTACACCACAACTCACGGCAATGCTGGATCCCTAACCCACCAAGCGAGGCCGGGGATCTAACCGGCACCCTCATGGATGCTAGTCGGGTTTGTTAATCACTGAGCTACCACAGGAACTCCAATTATTTTCAGCTCTTTTCTTTTTCTTTTTTTTTTTTTTTTGGAAGAGACCCTAAAATTTCGTGCAGTGGAATTCTCAGTATTACTTAAAATTTATTGATGGGATTTCCTGGTGTATTTAATACAAGGAATTTCAACATTGTAACTAATATGTATTTATTTTTGTACTAGGTGGAAACAATATGAAGCATATGTGCAAGCTTTGGAGGGCAAGTACACAGATCTTAACTGTAAGTTTGAGTTGAGCTTCCTAAAATCTATGTGACAGTTTCCTTTTAGGTAGTTGTCATAAGCACAGGATAATTGGTTTCGCTGAGCAAAATTTTACTAGCCCTTATTCAAGCATTTACTAAGGAACTATGTCCATACACTTTGTTGGAGGCTGGAAAATAGAAAAGGTCAGTGAGACCTGATCTCTTTTTGAGTCACTGGAGAAGGCTGACATGCAGTAATTACAAGAATGGGACTCTTAACTAAACTGCAAGGTTCTGAGAGAGCATAGATAGAGAAATGCACAACTGCTTGAATTTTCCTTAATCTGTTCCTTCCATAGAGGAATTTGAAGTGAAGCATGAGTTTTACTGCTCTGGAAGGGAGGAGTGTGGAAGCAACCAGTATTAAATTCATGGTGGCTTGGTTTGTAACAATATGGTATAGCTATGTATTTATGGATTCTTTAAAAGCTATAAATAATACAAGAATTTATCACTTCAGACTGTTCTGGTTTTTGTCTCTTATCACTGAGTTAGAGTAACGTACTATTTGTGAATATAAAAACCGGTACAGTCTTCAAAGTTGAGGAAGCTTTAATATCCTAAAATTGTAATTATTATATAAGTATGTTGTAATCCATAGACGTTGTGAACATTATAAAAGCTTAAAAGAATAATGTCCATGCAGTCATGGGCATCTTTATATTTAGTAAGTTGAAAACAGTATTAATCAGAACTTTGTGACTACTATATAGAATTTAAAAATGCAGGTAATGGAAGTTCCCGTCGTGGCGCAGCAGTTAACAAATCTGACTAGGAACCATCCCTGGCCTTTCTCAGTGGGTTAACGATCCAGCATTGCCGCGAGCTGTGGTGTAGGTCACAAACACAGCTCAGATCTGGCATTGCTGTGGCTGTGGTGTAGGCCGGCAGCTGTAGCTCCAATTAGACCCCTAGCCTGGGAATCTCCATATGCCGCGAGTGTGGCCCTAGAAAAGGCAAAAAGACCAAAAAAAAAAAAAAGTAATGTGGGGAGTTTGCCTCGTGGAACAGTGTAAACGAATCCTGCTGGTCACCATGCAAATGCGAGTTGAATCCCTGGCTTTGCTCAGTGGGTTAAGCATTGCCTGAGCTGTGTGGTTTAGGTGGCCATGGCTGTTTCTAGCAGCTGCAGTTCCGATTTAGCTCCTAGCCTAGGAACTTTCATATGCTGCAGGTGTGGCCCTTAAAAAAAAAAAAAGGTAATTCAGAAAGAAACCAAAGACATTGATCTTTTACAGTGGTTTTCATTGTCCTTAACAAAGGCAGTGAGAACTTTCTTTTGGTTAGTTCAGTTTGATCTTGAAACTGTATTTCATAGTGTTTTGCGATTTTTTTTTTCTTTTAATCATTAGCTAATGATGTAACTGGCTTAAGGGAATCTGAAGAAAAACTAAAACAGCAACAGCAAGAATCTGCACGCAGGGAAAACATCCTTGTGATGCGCCTGGCAACCAAGGAGCAAGAGATGCAAGAGTGTACTGTAAGTATTTCGGATGATTTAAGTCTTTTTGAGTAATTGCGTTTTGGTTCTCATTACAGGTATTAATAAGGGTTAAGCTGATTTCATATACTTAATTATAAATGCACATTTTGTTAAGGTGGTTATGCTTTGAACTTAAATATGCTAAATATAAAATTTTGGTAGATAACCCCTCATTACTGGTTTTGAAATAATTTTTTTGTGGCCAAGAAGATGAAAGTTTCAGGTTATTCTCTGAAATCCCTGTGATTTGTGAGAATTAGCATACTGGTTCAGATATGCTTAAGTAACCTGATATCTAAGTGTATAAGGAACTTTTACTTACTAAGATAGCCATCTGATTAGTTTATCCTCTGCTATTTTACTCCTTTTTGCATAAAACTGCTTTTCTCTTCCAGAGTTCCCGTCATGGCGCAGTGGTTAACAAATCTGACTAGCAACCATGAGGTTGTGGGTTTGATCCCTAACCTTGCTCAGTGGGTTAACCATCCGGTGTTGCCATGAGCTGTGGTGTAGGTTGCAGACGTGGCTCGGATCTGGCATTGCTGTAGCTGTGGCATAGGCCGGTGGCTACAGCTCCAATTTGACCCCTAGCTTGGGAACCTCCATATGCTGTGGGTACAGCCCTAAAAAAGCACGCGCGCGCGCGCACACACACACACACAAAACTACTTTTGTCACTCCTCCCTCTTTTTAGGGCCACACCTGCAGCATATGGAAATTCCCAGGCCAGGGGTTAAATCAGAGCTACAGCTGCTGGACTACACCACAACCACAGCAACACAGGATCTGAGCCATGTCTGCAACCTACACCACAGCTCACAGCAACACTGCATCCTTAACCCAGTGAGCACAGCCAGGGATCGAACCTGTGTTGTGTCCTCATGAAATCAAGTTGGGTTCATTACTGCTGAGCCACAACTTGAATTCCAAGATTATTTTTCTTAGCATCAAGCATTCTACCATGCCTCCTTTTTAATTCTTACATCTTTTTTTTTTTAATTTTTTACATCTTTCGTTTGTACTTTATTTGCCATATCTTATTTTGATCTGAAATCTTAATAACATACTTGATCACTTAGCTCTGGTTGAGTTTAGATTGTTTTATGCTGTCTTAGACAGGCTTAGCCCTTTCTTTTAGTGTTTATATAAGTTACACAAAATGGAGACAGCTCTATTCCCATTGTTTATAATCTTAAAAGTTTTCTTGAATCTGTGGGGCAAGTTCTATCTCTCTTTCATCAATAAAATGCTCTTTAGGGCTCAGTCATAATACCTAAGCTTCCTGTGCAGAGATTGTCCATATTTCCACTAAAGTCTTTAGTACGTCCCTCTTCCTTTACTTTTTCAAAATGACTTCTTTATCTGTTACTTTGCTAAAGAAAAGAGTAGCCTTTGTTATTTTCTCTGCATTCCTAGCATTCCTTGTTTCTACAGGTTTAGGAGGTTTAGCGTTCAACTTCACTGCCACTGATTTTTTTTTTTTTCTGTGACATCACTAGTGAGTATACTAAGAAATTTCTCTTTCTCAGTACTCCTACACTTTCACTTTGCCTACCTTCAGCTATTGACCAGTCCTACCTTTGGCTTTTTTTTTAACCTGGATACTTGGTTCCAAAAGTCTCACCAAGATTTTGAATATAAGTGTGTGTCGTTTTTCCCTGTCTCTGACACCCACTCCACCCCTCCCATCCAGGTTTTTTTCTTTTAGGATTTTCATATCTAATGGTGTGAGTGCTACTTACTTCTCAAGTGCCGGGTCTCAAAACCATTGAATTATTTCTGTGAAACTTGGGATTCTAGATTCTACCATTTATTCGTTTAATAGTTTTAGGTTTCCCTGTTGACCTGGCACTGTGCTAGATGCTTACACATCAAAGGATGGCTTTTGCCTGGAGATAAGGTAATGAATGGTGAATGAAAGGCGAATGAATGGTGCTGTCTCAACACCAGTGGGTCTTGATTTCTTTCTATCTCTGAAGTCCTGCTCGTTTCCCGTCCTAGCTCAGGTTCTTAGCACTTGGTTGTTGACTCATCTCAGTAATTGTACGCCACCCCACATGCACAGGCAGTTTTGATCATATTATGCCAGATCAGAGCCTTTGGTGATGTCTCATCACTTTTTCTTAACCTAGATTTTAGGGGTTTTTTTCAGCTAGAACCTAACTTTCTCCTGGCACGTTTTTTTTTTGTTCTTGTTTTTTTACAGCTCTCCTCTGCACAGGCCAGTGTTCTTTCCAGTGGAATATAGAGTCAGGTTTTGTAGAAAGGGCAGCAGGAGCAAAAACACAAGGAAATGGCAAGATTATATGTAGCACATGAGGGCAGTTCACTTTGTAAATCTGTATACACGTATGTAATGATTATGTCAGCAGAAGAGAGTGTTTTCTTTAGTGATAGCAGTCATGGTATACATTACATGACATGATTTGTTCCTGTTAAATTACCTTAGCAACTGGCCTTATAGTGAATAAAATAGTTGTCATTTTTGGTTTAAAATGAGTTACTTTAAAAAAATCTCCTTCCCGGAGTTCCCATCGTGGCGCAGCAGTAATCCGACTAGGAACCATGAGGTTGAGGGTTCGATCCCTGGCATTGCTCGGTGGGTTAACGATCCAGCATTGCCGTGAGCTGTGGTGTAGGTGCAGACACAGTTTGGATCGAGCGTTGCTGTGGCTCTGGCTTAGGCTGGCAGCAACAGCTCCTAGCCTGGGAACCTCCATATGCCGCAGGTGCGGTCCTAGAAAATTTCCTTAAGCTAAAAGAAAAAAAAAAATTAGTTCCTGTTTGCTCAGTGAAATAGTAAATGAATATATTCCTGGAGTTCCCGTCGTGACTCAGTGGTTAACGAATCCGACTAGGAACCATGAGGTTGCGGGCCTTGCTCAGTGGGTTAAGGATCCGGCGTTGCCGTGAGCTGTGGTGTAGGTTGCAGACGCAGCTCGGATCCTGCGTTGCTGTGGCTGTGGCGTAGGCCAGCAGCTACAGCTCCTGTTAGACCCCTAGCCTGGGAACCTCCATATGCCGCGGGAGCGGCCCTAGAAAAGGCAAAAAGACCAAAAAAGTAATAATAATAATTGAATATATTCCTAATCCATTTAGTATGTTTTTATCTTTTAATTTATAGTAAAAATGTGAAATAATTGAAAATAATTTTAACATAAAGCTTCCTAGGAAATGTTAATTTTATTATTTTTTTAATTACTCAGTGAATTTTATTACATCGATAGTTGTACAACAATCGTCGCAGTCAAATTTTATACCATTTCCATCCCAAACCCTCAGTGCATCCCTTTACCCCCCAACTTGTCTCATTTGGAAACTAAGTTTTTCAGAGTCTGTGAGTCAGTATCTGTTCTGCAAAGAAGTTCAGTGTGTCCTTTTTTTAGATTCCACATGTAAGTGATAGCATTTGATGTTGGTGTCTCATTGTCTGACTGACTTCATTAGCATGATAATAGGAAATGTTAATTTTAAGTCCTGTGTAAGGTTTAGTGTGGGGCAGGATCTTGAACCAGATTTACCTTGGGTGTGAAGAAAGTGATGCATTTAATACTAATAACCTGTTTCATGTTTTAGAAATGTGTTTTTAGTGTGCTAGTGAGTAGTACAGTTGGAAGTCGAAATTGAAGGTTTCATGTGTAAGTAGAGGGACTTGGTATGGTGGGAAAAGCCCTAGATTGGAAATCAGACGGTTTAAGAACTAGAATTCTAGTTTCAGTACTGGCACTGAAATAACTATGTTCTTGGACAATTGGCTTATTTAATGTCTCAAAAATAAGCAGTTTGGACCAGGTCAGTCACCTTACAGCTTTACAATGCTGTGATTTAAATCTACTCAGAAGGAAAAAAATGAGTATATACTTAATTTTGAGTTAAGGTGCTATTTATAAAACTGTAATGCCAAGTCATAAATATGTAAGTAATATGTATTTTTAAAATTTGGAAATGCAAACATGTCTTTATATATACCTTATACCTGGTATATTTTTAGGGGACTTGTATGTGGAGTAATTTCCCATAAGCATATATTTGAATGGGTAAATCACTGTACTCTAATATTTTACTGTCTTTTGAGGGTCACACCCGTAGCATATGGATGTTCCCGGGCCAGGGGTCAAGTCGAAACTATAGCTGCTGGCCTACACCACAGCCACAGCAACACCACGCACGAGCCTCATCTGTGACCTGTATCATAGCTAACGGCAACACTGGATCCTTAACCCACTGAGCAAGGCCAGGACTTGAACCCACGTCCTCTTGGATCCTAGTTGGGGTTTGTTGCCGCTGAGCCACAATGGGAACTCCATAATTAATATCTTAAACTTGGCCTTTTTTTGCACTGGGCATCAGCATTTTTAGTAACTGTAACACTGAAGTTTTTGTTTTTTTGGTATTTTTTTGGTTGCAAATATGTAGTCTCTTGGGAGTTCCTGTCGTGGCACAGCGGAAATGAATCCAACTAGGAACCATGAGGTTGCGGGTTTGATCCCTGGCCTCGATCAGTGGGTTAAGGATCCGGTGTTGCCGTGAGCTGCGATGTAGGTCACAGATGTGGCTCAGATCCTGCGTTGCCATGGCTCTGGCGTAGGCCAGTGGCTATAGCTCTGATTAGACCCCTAGCCTGGGAACCTCCATACGCCTAGGTTGCGACCCTAAAAAGACAAAAAATGTAGTGTCTTTATTAAAGTTTCCAAATATAGAATGTAGTCAAAGGGTCTTAATTCCTACATGGATAGAGGGAGGGGGCTTCGTGAACAAGTTGATAAGTCCGGTGAAAGAAAGGGATTTTATTCCATCTTCTTAGGTCTGTTCCCTTTGTTTGGTAGTAACTAGGCTTTTTCCTTTGCACAGACTCAAATCCAGTACCTCAAGCAAGTCCAGCAGCCTAGCGTTGCCCAACTGAGATCAACGATGGTCGACCCCGCGATCAACTTGTTTTTCCTAAAAATGAAAGGTGAACTGGAACAGACTAAAGACAAACTGGAACAAGCCCAAAATGAACTGAGTGCCTGGAAGTTTACGCCTGATAGGTAAACAAATCATACTCCCCAGTCAAGACTTCCCTGACAGTCCCACTACGAGAAAGCTGTGGTGGGACAGCCACGTACTCGTTTCCACACCAAGACTCAGACTTTTTGAGCAAAAAAGCCACATTCTTATACTATCCAGCTTGTTGTGGTTAATGTAAAACTTACCAGATGAACCTTGTGTTTCAGCTTTTTTCTCTTCCCCCTCCCCTTGCTTCAGAGGCCTGATGGCGTCGGACTATTCCGAAGAAGTGGCCACCTCCGAAAAATTCCCCTTCTAGAACATTAGACACTTGAGAAATGTTTGTTTGAAGAAAATAGAGGGAGAAACAGAAGTCTTAAGTCTGTGGCACACTGTGTCTTCAGACAGTTTGGAGGAATGAAAACCTAGAGATTTAAAATCATGAATTGAACATGTAAAATTCCAGTAAAATGTAAAGATGGAATATGCATCGCTCTTAACCTTGAGCATAGTGACTTAGAGACACTGTGTATCAGTATTGCCAATAAGACTGTGGACTTCATGATTGTTGTTGAACTTCTGGGTCAAAACCTAAATGAGGTGAATTTTGCCTTTAAAGGGTTTGTTTGCTAAGAACCAACTTAATAGTCATGAGAGAATCAAATAATAGATGTCAGTACAAGTAGATCATATATTTAACCATTTAGTTTGGGGCTCCACATTACTTGATTGAGCCTTAAATCAATGTGGTTTTACTCGATGGTTTGTTCTTTGAATGGTTGCTAATACTGTAGATAATCTTATTGAGGACTGTACAAACATAAAGGTGTGGTATCAAACTTCAGGTTCAAACTGTTTGAAGCGTTATAAACATTCATTTCACAACTAGATTGTACAAGGGTATTGGCTGTGAAGAGACTCACTGCGTTATTTTTTTCAGTAGTGAAATTTATTAAACCCCCATTCCATTTAACAGGCACATGTTGAAAGAGCATTGTCGTTGGTGTTAATGGGGGAATGTGTTCCTTCATTGTATCTGGGCCTTTTGTATTGCACTCTTGATATTAAATTAAATGTGCCTTGAAATAGTTGTTTTTTTTTTTTTTAAGTTCAAGGATTACTATGATGATTTTGTTGTACTTTTAACATTTTGATTTTGGGGGGCTGTGGAGAGCAGACTGATTTTGAAAAAAATTGTTGCTGTGCTCTTCAAAGTGAAGGAGAAGGCTCTGTGTCTCATTTTTAAAAAGACCTACTTTTTTCCAGCTGGTATCATAAAAGACAAGGAGACTTGACACTTGATATTTTTTGACACCTTGTCCCAGGATATTGCATTAGAAATTAACGTGGGACAGCTTCACAGGGTGCCTGCCAGAAGACTGGGGACAGAATGTGTTGGAACTATGGGCTGGCCTAAGTGAGACCTTTTGTGAATTGGTTGGGAAAGGTGTAGTGATCATTTCTAGCAAATTCATTTGATCATTTAGATAAATGAGGCATTGTTTTCTTCATGCTTCCATCCAATCCTGGAGGTGAATTTTTTCCGTCAAATCATTCTATAAGTCAGCAATTCGAATTTTCACTTGGTAATAATGGAGTCTAAGATGAGTGGAAGATAAATGTTCCAGAATGTCCCACCGTTTAAGTGCAGTTTTAACAAGGGTGACTTAAGTTCTCTTAATCATTCAAATCAATTGTAAGTATCCTGTATGTCTCTGCTTTAGGGAACTGATTGTGGGGCAGAGGGTGGGTTGAAGAAGTGGTTTGTGTGACTTCACAGCAAGAAATCGTCTTCTAAAATTCTCACTGTTTGTGGGGGTTGGAGGGTAAGTAACCAGGTCTGTTGGAAATTAGCTTATTGTGCCCAAATTAAGGCTTTTGTAAATATTTTATGCCATTTAAGATCACAGTAGAAATGGCTTACATATTTTTAGTAGGTCAAAAAATAATTCATGAAATGTATTCACATGTACTCAGATTTAGCCATCTATCTTTGCCACTTAGGTAACATTTTGAGGTGGGTTTTTTCTTTCTTACTGTGTTACTAATGAGATAACACATGGTTGTGTATAAAATTGAAACAGCCTGAAGAAAGAAGGAGGTGAACAGTGAGGGTCATTCCTGATGTGACCTGGCCCTTCCGCGTTCTATCCTTCAGGAGTAGTAACCACGGTTTAATTTTTTGTGTGTCATCCAGATAAGTTCTATGCATGTACATTAGTTATTTATATATTGGTTTTAAACAGATGTGAGCGTGCATACATATCACAGATGATTCCTAGCATGACTTTCCCTCCTTTCACTTTATTCTTGGACATTTTTCCATTTTTTTGGTACATTTAGAGTACTTACCATTTTTAATGTTTATTAAATATTTCTGTTGTATTAATGGATCGTAATTTATTTTAATCACCTGTACATGTTTTTTTTTTTAAGAAGCCATAAGCCAGAGTTTCTGGGGTACTATAAATACATCATTAATTTGAAAAAAAAATAGTGCTCAATCAATACTCTGGAATAATTCAAATAGAACGGATATTTTTTTTTTTTTAAGGGCTGCTCCCAGGGCATATGGAGGTTCCCAGGCTAGGGGTCTAATCGGAGCTACAGTTACCAGCCTGTGACACAGCCACAACAATGTCAGATCTGAGCCACATCTGCGACCTACACCGCAGCTCTCGGCAGTGCCAGATCATTAACTGAATGAGGCCAGGGATTAAACTTGCAACCTCATGGTTCTGGTCGGATTCTTTTTCCCCTGTGCCATGATGGGAACTCCTGTTCTGTTTTAAGAAAGATTCTCTGAACTTGTTCACTTTATTTTAGTTGAAATATTTCATACATGTGACAGTGCATATACTTTAGGGTAGTTAGAGTAAGGGTATATTGCAGTAATTTGGCAAGTGTTCCGTTTGCCTTTTAAAGACTTAGCTGCTTGTGTGTGCTCCTCCCAAATACCCTACCTCACTTCGCCTTGATAACAAAGCAATCTGTAGTGTCTCTTCTTTTATAAATCCTTATCTTAAAACCGTTTGCTATTTTCGTTGTGG
Organism: Catagonus wagneri; assembly: GCA_004024745.2. Taxonomy (NCBI): domain Eukaryota; kingdom Metazoa; phylum Chordata; class Mammalia; order Artiodactyla; family Tayassuidae; genus Catagonus; species Catagonus wagneri. Next base: position 1,234,793 of record PVHT020000077.1, on the reverse strand, counting down.
GTTATTCGACTTTTAGGAATGGATGGGATTATTTTGTGTGTAACTTTTAAAAATTATTCCAGGAGTTCCCTTGTGGTGCAGCAGGTTAAGGATTTGGTATTATCCCTGCAGCCACTTGGGTCGTCGCTGTGGCGCTTCTGGCCTGGGAACGTCCACGTGGCACAGGCACAGCCAAAAGAAAAAAAAAATTCCAAAGACCAATTACTTATAATTGAATTCTTTCCATTTTTGTGATATGATGAACATAACACAAATTTTATGTGACATAGTAAAATGAAGTAATGTTCCAAAATGTTACACGAAGTGATAGGATTATTTCAGAACAGACGTTTATAAAAAGGCATGACTTTGTAAATGAAATATTTTTTCGTTAGAATTTGTGATACTTTTATGAGGCTAGTTGGGACACAACATATTGATTTTACAGTTTTCTGTTTTTGAAAATGTGAAAGGTTTCTCAGGATAATTGGTAAACATTGGTGCTATATACTTTTCAAGAAAACAAAGTTGTGGGTACTTAGGCAGTAAAGTGGGAGGGACGCCACTTTCTTGAGGTCCTTATTTGTTTTCTAAACTCTTGTTACCAGTACAGGCTAAAGTCTGAGGGCGCTAATAAGAAATGGTGCACATCTGGAGCTGTAATAGCAGGGAAGAATAATACCAGCTAATTAAAAGTTTGCTACAGAGAGTAAAACGCGTGCCACGTGCTAGTTGACGGTTTTCATCTGAGGAGGCTCCTTTGCATAGTAACCCAGGTTTTAACACAGATTTGTGTAAGGAAAACATATTACAAACTTTGCTTGAATCATGTTAGGTTAGAACATGTGCTGTCAGTGAAAGGCCTTTGCAACAGCAAACCGAAGAGTGAGAGTCATTTACAAAGTGCTTACGTCTTAAAACATTTTAAAAGTGTGCACAGCAGTTGCAAAAATGGAATCAGAAGCCCTACTTATCAGTAACTCAGTAAAACTTCATTGTTTTTCTTTAGCCTCTGCAGTAACAATAGAAACAATCGCTTTTAAGGGGCTCTGATATAAGTATATAATCGTGATGTTACCTTCAAGATTTTGACAGGGACAGTTTGATTTTCTTGTGATGGAATAAAGTTCAGAATGACCTTACTGATTTAAAAAAAAAAAAAAAAGATTGCTGCATGGAACTTTAATTTGCCTGTTAAATTACTTAAATCACCTCATCCTTAATAGTAATATGTAGGATGAACTTTGATTGCATTTTTGCAAATTGATGTGGATATGCATGTAGGTGTGTAGTCTATTTCACTAGCTCTTGGTAACTTTTTTTTTTATTTTTTAGGGCCACACCGGTGGCATATGGAGGTTCCCAGGCTAGGGGGCAAATTGGAGCTACAGCTGCGACCTAAAACGCCACAGCTCATGGCAACGCCGGATTGTTAACCCACTGAGCAAGGTGAGGTTTCGAACCCACAACCTCATGGTCCCTAGTGCGCCACGACGGGAACTCTGCTCTTGGTAACTAATTGTTGAAAAGTATGGCACTCCTAATTTGGCAGTTATTTACATATTTGTGTTATTTATGATAAGTAGCCTCAATCTTAATTTTTTGTGTCCTAAAGGTAATCTTTTACAACATAGATTAAATCTTTACCACATACCAATATTAGATTTTTCAAAAACTTCACATCACAGTTTAAGACAGCTCAGAGATATGTGTCATGTCAAAGAAGTTAGGGATTGATGAATAGAAATAGCCTTAAGGCTTTCTGAAGACAATTATGGAATGGGCCCCCGTAATGCAGGAAACATTCTTGTGAGAACTACCCTTTGGGAGGCATCTTTATAAATGCTGATTGAGCAAGAATCAATACATGTTGATTTACTTAAATATTTATAGGTACTGATTTTTATATTTTAGATACTTTAAAGAAGTATATTTTTTTAATTTCTCTTTTTTTCTTTTCTTTTTAGGACTGCACCCCGCGGCATATGGAAGTTCCCAGGCTGGGCCTTGAATCGGAGCTGTAGCTGCTGGCCTACACCACAGCCAAAGCAACACGAGATCCGAGCTGCGTGTGCAACCTACACCACAACTCACAGCAACGCTGTTCCTTAACCCACTGAGCAAGGCCAGGGATTGAACCTGCATCCTTATGGATACTGGTCAGATTCATTAACCACTGAGCCACAACGAGAACTCCAAAAAGTATACTTTTTAAAAAATTATTTTAATTTTTGGCTGCTGCATGCAACTGCTTGATGTGGAATCTCAGTTCCCAGACCAGAGATCACACCTAGGCCTCAGCGGTGAAAGCGCCCAAGTCCTAACCACCAGACCACCAGGGAACTCAGAACTATACATTTGTGATTAATGTTTACTTTTCAAGAACTTTTCTGTTCAAAAAGCTAAGTACCTTAGTGTTTTATTAATTTGGGTTTATCTGAAATGTGTGTCAACTGGCCTGTTTCTATTTCAAATTTATAACTAGGGATAAAAATAAATTTTGGAATTGATTATTAATGTAGTAGAAACAAAAAGTGGCCACTTAGGTACTCTTTCTTTAGGTTTTATTTTGCTGCTGTGTTGGCAAAATACTGAACTATGCAAGATGGACGTGTTCTGAAAAGAAGATGGTAATTCTAGGGTGGCATCTGCTGTGATGTAGTTTTGTTCTGTACGTGTTACATCTATTGCTGTGATAAAAATTACAAGCAAAGAAGTAGAGCATTACTTTTTCATTTTGTGATGAATGGCTCTTTCCTTTGCAGCCAAACAGGCAAAAAGTTAATGGCGAAGTGTCGAATGCTTATCCAGGAGAATCAAGAGCTTGGAAGGCAGCTGTCCCAGGGACGCATTGCACAACTTGAAGCAGAGTTGGCTTTACAGAAGAAATATAGTGAGGAGCTTAAAAGCAGTCAGGATGGTAAGGGGTCTTTTGAAAAGTTTGGTTAATTTTGCACTGGCTTTAAAATACTGCCAGGCATCAGTATTGCAGATGAGAGTCTGTATATGTAATCTCTGCCAGTGGTTCTTACAAAATTTAAAATGAAATAATTTCCAAGTGAGTCAGCAAGCAAAGCCATTTAATTTTAGTGGTCACACACACACACACACACTCTCCTAATTGTTGATTGTGTAAATTTCACAAGTTTTTGTTTCTCAGGAGTGGAATTTGGCAAAAGATTGGCTGTTGTGTTGCGAAGACATTATCTAGCTGTATGAGTTTATGTTCAGTGCTTAATGCTTTTAAAACTGCCTCTTAAAGAAGTGATAGTTCTTAGCACTTACTCTTTGTAAATAGAGCAAACAGACTGTGTGGTAGTAAAGCAACCCCCCCCCAATGTGTTCTTAGAACTTAATAGACTTTGTCTTTTTAGGGCCACACCTGTGGCATATGGAGGTTGCCAGGCTAGGGGTCTAATCAGAGCTGTAGCTGCCGGCCTACACCACAGCCACAGCAACGCCAGATCCAAGACGCATCTGCAGCCTACACCACAGCTCACGGAAACACCGGATCCTTAACCCACTGATTGAGGCCAGGGCTCGAACCCACAACCTCATGGTTCCTAGTTGGATTTGTTTCTGCTGTGCCAGGACGGGAACTCCTAGACATGTAATTTTTTTTTAAATCAGTTTCCAAAAGTTATTTTCTCTGACTTTTATTCATGGCTGTGGAATAACCTTTGGTTATAGCAAAGGCTTCTTTAGAGTATTAGAGGACCACACTTCCCCAATGACTAATAAAGCTGCTGTTGAGCACTGGCTTAGAGGCTGAGGGATAGTAAGGGGCCGGGCGTGTGGGCCTCTGGGTAAACATCCATGGAGCAGTTTGTGGGCTGTAATTAGTTGCATTTGGCAGAATGGTTTGAATCAGTTTAAACTTGGTTGCTTTAATATATTTAAGTTTTTCCTTCCCTTCAAAGCAACTCATTGTTAAATGGCTATTTTAAAATTGCAAACAAAATTTTAAAATATTCTTTGGTGACTTTAGAATTTTATCTGTTTACCTAAACATTTACTGAGTGCCTGGCTTTTTGCAGGCAGTAAGAAATATTTCAAAGTATGTTATAAGAGAAATTAAAGTAGGTCTGACTCTCCTTTGCACAGAACTGAACGACTTCATCATTCAACTTGACGAAGAAGTGGAGGGTATGCAGAGTACCATTCTAGTTCTTCAGCAGCAGCTGAAGGAGACCCGCCAGCAGCTGGCCCAGTACCAGCAGCAGCAGTCTCAAGCCCCGGGCCCGAGTACCAGCAGGACTACCTCCGAGCCTGTGGGACAGGCAGAGGCCACGGGGAAAGACTGCAGTCGTCTGGCCAACGGACCAAGTAATGGCAGCTCCTCCCGGCAGAGGACGTCTGGGTCTGGATTTCACAGGGAGGGCGACACAACTGAAGATGACTTTCCTTCTTCTCCGGGGAACGGGAATAAGGCCTCCAGCAGCCCAGAGGAGAGAACTGGCAGAGGAGGTAGTAGTTACGTAAACCAGCTCAGTGCTGGCTATGAAAGCGTAGACTCTCCCACGGGCAGTGAGAACTCTCTCACACACCACTCACACGACACAGACTCCAGTCCTGACCCTCAAGAGGAGAAAACCCTGAGTGGGAAAGGTAACCGAACTGCGGGCTCCCGCCACGTTCAGAATGGCTTGGACTCAAGTGTAAGTGTACAGGGTTCGGTTTTGTAAAAAAAAAAAAATTTCCAGCAAATTTTTATACAGTGTCATTTAATTTGGGAGAGGATATTGTCCAGAAAATTAATGCATTCTTTTGTCACAATTAGCCTTTTTTGTGAGTGTGTTTTTTTTTCCCCCTTTCTCTTTTCTTTCTTTAAGACCTCTGCCACTTTGGAAATTGTAACAGTTAATTACTTTGAATGTTGGTTGCTAAAAGGACATTTTGTGTAGGGTCAAGTTATTTTTATATGAGTTAATGTGAAGTTGTAAATGGAGATCTTTCCTTAAAGTATAACCTAACGATGTCTGTATAAACCTGTGTCTATCCTAGAACCCGTGCTGTATAAGGGCATTCTTACTCATGCTGTTACTGTGCTCCTGCACCATTTCAGACTTGTTAGCGTAGATGTGGGTTTATGACTGCTGAGTTTGCCCAGTACAGTAGTTTTATTACTAAAAGTTGGACTTGTTGATGGAGTCCTATAGTAGTTTCAGTGTTAGATACAGTTTTTTCCACTATACATCTGTGCATTTTCTCTTTAGGTGACTGAATGTTTAAGAAATTTGTGTGCATAGTTAACTCAGTTTTTATGAACTGTTGTATCCTGTTAATGCATATTGCTCCGTGACTCCAGTATATCTTACCTGTACTGACCAAACCTAAATAAAGATTTTTATTGTAACTCCTTAAATTCTTTTTTTTTTTTTTTGGTCCTGTATGTGTACTTAGCATTTGTCATTTCTTCTCAATGAATTGCTGAATGTATTCATTAGTCTTCCAAATACCACAAAGGTGAAAGTTATTTAAGTCTATGCATAAATTTAACTGGGAACTTAATGTTTTAAAAAATGTATGCCTTGTTTTGCAAAATGAACGTGAAGTTCAGGTCTACACTTTAATATTTTACTGTAAGAATAATTGTTGTAAAATATTTGAAGGTACAGAAAATAAAATCACCTAAGTATTTGTTAGGTTTTAATTGAAAAGTAGACTTTGTTTTTGTGAAATGATTTCAGGTAATTAGGGATCTGTGTAGTCAGTGACGTTTAAAAGTACTGACCGCTGCTCCTGATTTGTGCTAATATTACATGTTAAGGGAGTACAGGGTGTTAGGTTGAAGGTGAAATATTTTAAAGAAGTAAGACAAAGTTTGTTTCATGTCCTGTCATATTTTAAACATTAAGTATCAAAGTCTGTGGAATTGAATGGCTTTTAGAATAGTTTTTCACATCCATGGTTGAAATAAGATTTCTGCTGAAAGCAAAATATTTTTTTGTTTTAGATATTACTTATCAGGAAACTCCTAAAGTGGACTTAACATTGGAAACTGAGGTACAACTCACTTGAAAATAACCCCTATGTTTTGCTTGTTTAACTGGCTTACAAGTATATATGGTCTTCGTGGTGTATTTAAAATACTGCACTTCTAAGAATTCCCTGGGAACTAGGGGTTAAGGATCTGTCATTGTGACTGCTGTGGCCCAAGTTTTTTTTGTTTTTTATCTTTTTAGGACCACACCCATGGCATATGGAAGTTCCCAAGCTAGGGGTCGAATTAGAGCTGTAGTTGCCAGCCTCCACCGCAGTCGCAGCAACGCTGGATCCTCAACTTAGTAAATGAGGCCAGGATACTGTGTCCTCATGGATACTAGTCAGGTTCGTTACCACTGAGCCACAACGGAACGCCCGTGGCACGGGTTTGATCCCCAGCCCAGGAACTTCTGCATGCCCTGGGCACAGTCAAAATAAATACTGCACTTCCTGTCTTTGAATGTTCATTTTTTTGTGCAGTCTTTGAGTAAAAAAAAATAAAAGCCTATACAATTCTAAAATTTGCCTATAAATATTTTAGTGTGTACTAAAATACTAAATAGTCTTGGTTTATTAAGTACTGTGGGCTTGGCATTAATTTTTATTATGTATATCTTTTTAACTTGCTCAATTTAAACAAAAACAGAATTTCTGTTGTGGCTCGGTGGTTAGGAACCCAATTAGTATCCATGAGGATATAGGTTCAATCCCTGGCCTCGCCTGGTGGGTTAGAGATCTGATGTTTCCGTGAACCATGGTGTAGGTTGCAGGTATGGCTCAAATCTGGAGTTGCTGTGGCTGTGGTGTAGGCCGGCAGCTACAGCTCCAATTTGTCCCCTAGCCTGGGAACGTCCATATGCTTCGGGTATGGCCCTAAAAGAAAAAGGAAAAAATGGAATTTCTCTTCCTGTTGGTATTAGGCAATTACTGGTGCATGTAAGAAAGAAGAAATTAATTTTTGGAGTTCCGTCGTGGCTCAGTGGTTAATGAACCCAACTAGGAACCATGAGTTTGCAGGTTCGATCCCTGGCCTCACTCAGTGGGTTAAGGATCTGGTGTTGCTATGAGCTGTGATGTAGGTTGCAGACGCAGCTTGGATCCCGCGTTGCAGTGGCTTTGGCATAGGCCAGCGGCTACAGCTCTGATTGGACCCCTAGTCTGGGAACCTCCATATGCTGTGGGTGAGGCCCTAGAAAAGGCAAAAAGACAAAAAAAAATTTTTTTTTAAGCTGTTGGTAAAATTTTAGTACTAAATTTAATAGAGCTAATGTGTCACAACAAGTTATCCTATATCTGTTGACTGCATTCATGGGTTAATGACTTGGGCAGAGAGAACTTAAGATTGTGAAGCATCAGTATTCTTCATTTCTGGAATTGGATGCTTTATTTGCTAGTATGACTATGATAAAAGAGGTGGTAAGGAGTTGCTGTTGTGGCGTAGCGGAAACAAAGCCGGCCATTATCCCTGAGGATGCGGTTCTATCCCTGGCCTTGCTCAGTGGGTTAAGGATCCGGGTGTAGGCTGGCAGCTGCAGCTCCGATTCAACCCCTAGCCTGAAAACTTCCATATGCCCTGGGTACAGCCCTAAAAAGACTAAAACAAAACGGTAATAAATCATAATGTATGTTGAGAAGACTGACTTAGATTTGAATGGGTTTGAACCCTGGCTTCACCATTTATCTACTTCCTGGCCTGGACAAACTACTTTATATCTGTGGCTCATTTTTCCCCCCATAGAGCAATAAATGCGTTAATACATGTAAAGTGCCCACAATCATGCAAGCATGTAGTGACTGCTCAGGAAATGTTCGCAGTTAGCGTTATCTTGGAGTTCCAACCCTGATAACAGACCATCTCCGTTGGTCACACTACTCCAAATTTTTTTGGAGAGTTTCCACTGAAAGACAAAAGACAGCTTTAATTGAATGGATTGTGATATCTGTGATGGAAAAGTGAAAAGCTGCCTTAAGGCTGCACAAATGCAGTGCCCAAGAATCCTTATGACGACTCCTGGAAATGAAACCCAGCATTTGGCAAAAAGCTTGCTGAGTACTGCCAAAGAAGTGTTATGTTAAGGGCAGTTAATTTGGATAAGGACCAAAATTATTATAAGACACTTTTGCTTTCTCTGTGTTAGCATTATTTCAGAGAGAATTATACTATGAAGGTAGTAAAAAATGCCTTGACATTTTTTGATGTCTTTTTGAGTTCTTAACATGCCAGAAAGAAACATTTTATATTTTTACCATCACCTCATGAGACAAGCACTTGTTATCCCCATAAGACATGTGCTTAGGACTTCTGCTGCAGCTTGGCAGCGATGAACCTGATTAGTACCCATAGGACTTGGGTTCGATCACTGGCCTTGCTCAGTGTGTTAAGGATCTGGAGTTGCTATGAGCTGTGGTGTAGGTTGCAGACGCGGCTCGGATCCTGCGTTGCTGTAGCTCTGGCATAGGCCAGCGGCTACAGCTCCAATTTGACCCCTAGCCTGAGAACCTCCATATGCCACGAGTGCGGCCCTAGAAAAGGCAAAAAGCCAAAAGAAAGGGAAGAAAGAAAAGAAATGTGCTTAAGAGAGTTCAGTACAAAGCAAAGAGTTGGTAAACGTAGGAGCTGCCCTGCGGGGTGCTGTCATAAAAGCTTCCGAGACAGTACCCCATCTCAAAGCTGGTAGCTGGACCAGGTCTGATGCCAAGAGCTGACATGGATGCTGTGCCATTCTGCCTCCCTGACCCTCTTGAGTAGGAGGAAAAGCCAGCTACTAAGGATGGCATCTCATAAGCCTTCTGAATGGTTGCTTTGCTAAACTAAATGAGTTGAAAACAATCACGTGGAATGGCAATGCACTGATGGGAAAAATACAAATCACACAAATTCTAAGAATATATAGTTCAAGATGCTAAGGTGCAAGGGTTTGGCTAAGAATAGTAGTTAATTTAGCCCTTGAAGTTAATGATACTGGTTTGCGGACAAAAGGATTGAGGCTATTTTGCAACGTCTGGCATTACTAGAGGATGTACCAGTTGCCATCTCTTGACATAAGATTTAGTGGATACTACTGTGGGGAAGGTTGTAATGAAGGAAAAAATGTGCTTCTTACATGGGGCTCAGCTCACAAGATGCTAGTTCTCTTGGCCTCCCAGCAGTATTTGATGCAACTGACCACTCTAGTTAGTGGGGCACTTGCACAAACAATGCTAAGCCATCCTAGCTGAAAAATTTTGCTCAGATGTTCCTCATTTCTCATGAAAAGTGGTTTGTCCCCAATCAATGCCTACTGCTTTTCTCTAATGACACTTTCATGGGAGCTCATTTATTCCATGATTACACAGTGAGTACTTTTATAACCTGGATAATATCATTTCATTACATCTGAAGCTGGACCATCATGAGGGAGATGTAATTTTAAAAATGATTCTCAGAGTTTTGTGACACAGTGGGTTGGGCATCCGGCTTGTCACTGCAGGGCTTGACTGCAGTGGTGTAGGTTCAGTCCCTGGCCTGGTAATTTCCACATACCCTGGGTGTGCCCCCCCAAAAAAATGATTTCTCAGTACAACAACTATGGAAAACAGTATGGAAGAACCTCAGAAAATTAAAATACAGAACTATATGACCCAGCAATCCCACTCCTGGCATGTACCCAGACAAAACTTTCATTGAAAAAGATACTTGCAGGAGTTCCTTCGTGGCTCAGTGGTTAGCGAATCCGACTAGGAACCATGAGGTTGCGGGTTCGATACCTGGCCTTGCTCAGTGGGTTAAGGATCCGGCGTTGCCGTGAGCTGTGGTGTAGGTTGCAGACGCGGCTCGGATCCCGCGTTGCTGTGGCTGTGGCAAAGGCCGGCGGCTACAGCTCCTGTTAGACCCCTAGCCTGGGAACCTCCATATGCCGCGAATGCGGCCCTAAAAAAGGCAAAAAGACAAAAAAAGAAAAAAAGGATACTTGCACCCCTATGTTCACTGCAGTACTATTCACAATAGCCAAGACATGGAAACAACCTAAATTTCCATTGACAGATGAACGGATTAAGAAGATGTGGCATACATACACAATGGAATACTACTCAGCCATAAAAATGAACAAAATAATGCCATCTGCAGCAACATGGGTGGAACTAGAGATTCTCACACTAAGTGAAGTAAGTCAGAAAAAGAAAGACAAGTACCATATGATACCACTTATAGCTGGAACCTAACAGGCATAAATGAACCTATCTACAGAAAAGAAACTCAAAGACAAGGAGAACAGACTTGTGGCTGCCAAGCGGGAGGGCGAAGGAAGTGGGACGGACTGGGAGTCTGGGGTTAATAAATGCAAACTATTGCGTTTGGAGTGGATAAGCAATGAGATCCTGCTGAACTATGTCCAATCACTTGTGATGGAACACGATGGAAGATAATATGAGAAACAAAGAATATAGATGTCTAACTGGGTCAGTTTGCTGTACAGCAGAAATTGACAGAAAGTTGTAAATCAACTATAATAAAATTTTTTTTAATGATTCTCAGAGTTCCCGCTGTGGCACCATGTGTTAAGAATCCAACTGCAGCATCTCAGGTTGCTGCGGAGGTGTGTGTTTGATCCCCGGCCCCGTGCGGTGGGTTAAAGCATCCAGTGGTGCCACAGCTGCAGCTCCGATTCAGTCCCTGGCTTAGGAACTTCCTTATGCCACAGGTGCAGCCATTAAAAATGAAATAAAAATAAAATGATTCTCTTCCTTTTTCACCTATTAATTATCCTTAGTTCCTATCTGGTCTATATATAGCTTTGAGTAGATACTGATGAGTAACTAAAATGAGGATTCTCCTGAGCAGGGGTGCTGGGGGCCACTCAACAAAAGCAAGGAACTGTCGTCTCAATTTTTGCTATTAGGTTGGTTCTGGATAGAGCCTCCAGGCAAGAAATAAGAGAATACATTCCTTGCATCCAGAAGAGTACATTCGGAGTTCCTGTCGTGGCGCAGCGGAAACGAATCCGACTAGGAACCATGAGGTTGCGGGTTCGATCCCTGGCCTTGCTCAGTGGGTTAACGATCCGGCGTTGCCCTGAGCTGTGGTGTACGTTGCAGACGCAGCTAGGATCCCACGTTGCTGTGGCTGCGGTGTAGGCCGGCAGCTGCAGGGACGATTTGACCGCTAGCCTGGGAAATTCCATATGCGGCGCGCGGGTGTGACCATAAAAAACAAAAATGCCAAAAAAAAAAAAAGAGAGAGAGAGACAGCAAGAATAAGACAAAACAAGGCCTTGCTCTGGGAGATGAGACTGCATTATGGATTGTGTCCAAGGGAAAGAAAACAGCCAGAGCTGAGGCTAAAAATGGACTTGAGGTTCCTAAGGAAACTGACAGATTTTGAACTTTGCCCAGTAGGGGATAGGAGGTTGTAAGAAGAGTGATCCAACCTGTTACCAATGCTTCTCTCCCTTCCAGAAAAGCACGAGAACCGCCCGCAGGCCTGCAGGTGGCAGCACTTGAAAAACACTACGCTCGAAATAGACAATCTTATCCCCCCAAAATAAAAACGTCAAGACAGAAACGACAACGCCGGGCTGCTCAGATTAAACTCCGCACCGGTGGTGGGCTTAAATGCCTAAGCGTCCGAGGTCCACAATCGCGGCCTGTGACCGCAGCTCCCCAAGCCCCGCCCCACTCCGCCCTCGCGCCTGCGCATTGGCGCCCGCAGAAGAGGCGGGCGGAGAGCTGTCTGAAGCTCCGCCCCCCAGGAGGTTTCTCAGCGGCAGGGCGGGGCTTTGCTCACTAGCCCGCTGCGTGGAGTCGACACCAGCTCGGGAGGCGCTCGGTTGTGCGACAGGATGAGTGCAGGCTCGGACCCCGTGGTCATCGTCTCGGCGGCGCGGACCATCATAGGTGAGTGGTCGGCAAGCCTGGCGGGGGTGTGAGCTGCGAGGTCGGCCTGGCCCAATCGCAGGGATCCCACCCGTTCCCCGCCCCCCGAAATCCCCCCTCCTCGCCCCCCGGGACCCTCGGAACCCGTGGTCTCGCGCTTTCCTCGGCCTTGTCCGGTTTCTCCGCTCCCCTCCTCGCCAGGTGCGGTCCAGTCTATTCCGAGTGCTTTGATTGGCTTCTTGGGTAGGACCACTGTGCCCTCCGCCTGTCCCGTTGCAGGGCGGAGAGAGACGCTCTCTCGCGAGGCTCCTGATTGGCCAGCTCCTGGAGGCGCCACCTCAGCCGTGGCCACAGGCGCAGGGCGACTGGCCGTACCCGCACGACATGGGGTGCTTTAGTTAAAGGAGGATTAGTGAGAATTCCCCAGATGTCCTTAGTGCTGGTACAGATTTCAAATGTCCTGGATGCGCAACCCTATTTGATAGAGAAGCGTGGGCCGCGCCCATCCGCTCAGACTTCGGTAATGGATGGGCAGGTTTCCTGCAGGTCCGCGGCCTCCTGGCGCGCGCTGGGGGCCACCTGCCCGGGGTTCGCCTGCTGCGAGTCACACACGCCCCCCTCTCTCTGTGCCCAGACGAGCTGCGGTGGGCGCCTGTGCAGGGGGAAAGCGGCGGTCCGCCAGCTCCAGCTGCCCTGGGCGCCCTCCGCATCGCTCTCGCCTTCCCTTCTGTTCTAGGCTCCTTCAATGGTGCTTTGTCCACCGTTCCTGTCCATGACCTGGGCTCAACTGTCATCAGAGAGGTCCTGAAGAGGGCCAATGTGGCTCCCAAGGAGGTATCCGAGGTCATATTTGGACACGTTTTGACAGCAGGTAACTCCACAGTGACCCTGGCAGAGGTCAGATTTTTTAACCCTCCACTCCAAACACACAGAAACTTATGTTCTTGTCTGTGCACATTTTTTTTTTTTCCTTTTTAGCGCCGCGGAGGTTCCCGGGCTAGGAGTTGAATCCGAGCTGCAGCTGCTGGTGAGCGAGGCCAGGGAGCAAACCCACAACCTCATGGTTCCTATTCGGATTCTTTAACAGCTGTGCCACGATCGGAACTCCAAATGTGCACGTTTGCTGACGGAGTTCTCTCTGTTGGAATGCTCGGTGTTGCCCCTGTGCCATGCCCCATCAACTGCTTCTCTCAGCTGAGTGCTATATACCTCTCCTCAAGGGTTCTGGTTGTGGGGCGAATCTGACTAGCATCCGTGAGGACGCAGGTTCGATCCCTGGCCTCGCTCAGTGGGTTAAGGATCCAGTGTTGCCATGAGCTGTGGTTTAGGTCGCAGACATGGCTGTGGTGTATGCAGGCCCGCAGCAACAGCTCTGATTAGATTCCCTAGCCTGGGAACCACCATATGCTGTGGGTGTGGCCCTAAAAAGACAAAAAAAAAAGCAAAACCCCAAAAACTCATATACTTTTCCTCAGTGATCCTAAATCACCATCTTTTCCTGCTTTTTCATTCTTTAGAAGCAGGATCAGGAGTTCCCTTTGTGGCACAGCAGTTAACAAATCCAACTAGGAACCATGAGGTTGCGGGTTTGATCCCTGGCCTCGCTCAGTGGGTTAAGGATCCGGCGTTTCCGTGAGCTGTGGTGTGGTTGCAGACGCGGCTCAGATCTGGCATTGCTGTGGCTGTGGCGAAGGCCGGCGGCTACAGCTCCGATTAGACCCCTAGCCTGGGAACCTCCATATGCCGCGGGTGCGGCCCTAAAATGACAAAAGCCAAAACGAAGAAGAAGCAGGATCAGCCTGAAGCATGCGTATGTGTGCAGGGCTTTCCGTACTTCCCTAAAGGGGAATACTTTCAATAAAAATGTATTGAAATTCTTTGAGGAGTTCCCTCGTGGCTCAGTAGGTCAAGAATTCTGCGTTGTCATCACTGTGACTTGGATTTTGCCCCGTGAACTAGCGCGTGCCGTGGCAGCGGCCAGAATCCAACCCAACAAAAATCTATTGAGTTTCACACAAAACCTGTGCAAAGTGCTGGGAACTGGGCTCCGCCAACACACAGACTGGCTTCTGAGCTGGCAAAGCCCAGAGAGGGGTGGGTCACCAGCCCTGGATGGGGGGGGGCAAAGGTGAACCAGAGAACTCCAGCTCCCTTCTGATTCCCACTGGGTTTATACACCCACGGCCACTGACAATACCTAGTTATTCATAACTAGTTTCACGTACACTCACTTGGAGAAATTCTAATTATTCATAGAGATGATTGCCCAGTGCTTACAGCCAGCCTTGGTCCTGACCTGATCTGAGACCTGGCCCATTTTTCTGTGCCTTTCCTTTGTAGTTTTGCAGTTCCTCTTCCTCGTTTTCCTTCACTTGTCCTTGTGGACAAGTCAAGCATGCCACTTTCTCCTGATGCTCCAAGGCTTTAAGTATATGAGTAAAAGCCTCAGGTGGCTGCCCTTTGGCCCCACTGCCTCCTTTCTTCTTCCCAGACCCTTGGCTCATCCCCATTCAGTTGCATAACATCCTCCAGCCCTGGTTTCTCCGTTATCTCCTTCACATCTCACCTCTGCACTATCTTCACATAATTCTTTCTTTCTTTTTTGGCTGCCCCCGAGGCATATGGAAGTTCCGAGGCCCGGGATCATATCCAAGCCACAGCTGCGGCCACACTGGAGCTTCAACCCTCCGAGCCGGGCCCAAGGATCGAACCTGAGCCACTGTAGTGACAATGTCAGATCATTAACTCACTATGCCTTAGCGGGAACTCCCCTCGAAATAGTAGCTATTCCGGCGTTCCCATTGTGACTCAGCTGGTTATGAAACCGACTCGTATCCATGAGGATGCAGGTTCCATCCTTGGCCTTGCTCAGTGGGTTAAGGATCTGGCATTGCTGTGGCTGTAGGCCACAGCTGCAGCTCAGATGCCACCCCAAGCCTGGGAACTTCCATATGCCACAGGTGCCGCCCTAAAAAAAAAAAAAGATAATGATAGTAGCTAAGTTTATCGAGGGTCTGCTAAGTGCTGGGCCTTTAAATTAAGCACTGTGCTTAGTGCTTTCATTACCCCCATTTAATCCTCTCAGTAGGTCTATTGAATCATATTATCTTGATTTTACAGATTAGGGAGTGAGACTTTGAGAGGTTGAGTAACTTATCTGGGATCACAGCCTTGAATCCAGATACTCTGCTACTTTAGCCCAAATACCACCCATGATTATGTAATTAATATTTACTGAGCACTGACTGTGCTCTAGGCCCTGTTTCTGGCAGCTGGGGATAAACAGTGTTCATATCAGAGAGAAACTCACATTCTCATGGAGCTCATTTTCTGCTAAATTGAGACCACTAATTAATTATGTTCAGCATTCACTTCTTAACTCTAAGTTCCTGAAGTTGGGGATTATGAGTAAATACATAAAACTTCTATTTTTTTTTAAACTTTTATAAAGGAAATTTTTTTTGGTCTTTTTAGGGCTGCACCTGTGGCATAAAGAAGTTCCCAGGGGGTCGAATCAGAGCCACAGCAACGCCCGGTCTGAACTTCATCCTCCACCTACACCCGAGCTCGCGGCAATGTCGAATCCTTAACCCACTGAGCGAAGCCGAGGAGCAAAGCCGCATCCTCATGGATGCTAGTCAGGATCTTAACCCGCTGAGCCACGGTGGGGACTCCAAGGAGTTATTTATTTATTTATTTAGGTCTCTTTTTGTCTTTTATCTAGAGCCGCACCTGCAGCATGTGGAGGTTCCCAGGCTAGGGGTCTAACAGGAGCTGTAGCTGCTGGCCTACGCCACAGCCACAGCAACGTGGGATCCGAGCCGTGTCTGCAACCTACACCACAGCCCATGGCAATGCCAGATCCTTAACCCACTGGGTGAGGCCAGGGATTGAACCCGCATCTTCACACATTCCGTAGGGCTCTTAACCCACTGAGCCACCACAGGAACTCCCACATGGACTTTCACCCCACCTTTTCCCCTTCTCATTCATCGCTGAGGGCCCTGTGTTCCTTCCTGCAGGCTGTGGGCAGAACCCCGCTCGACAAGCCAGTGTGGGCGCGGGAATCCCCTACTCCGTCCCCGCCTGGAGCTGCCAGATGATCTGTGGTTCAGGCTTGAAGGCCGTGTGCCTGGCCGCCCAGGCCATAGGGCTGGGAGACTCCAGCATCGTGGTTGCAGGAGGCATGGAAAACATGAGCAAGGTGAGGCCTCTGCGGAGCTGGCGCCCTGTCCTCTGCCTGGGAAACTCGGGTCCGTGGCCAGCGCAGAGTAAACTGAGGGCGTCAGAGCTGGAACCGAACCGGGAAGAAGTAACCAAAAAGTGGATTGAATCCTGAGCCCTGCTGGTGAATGTTTCCTCCAGTTGAATGGGAAATCCAAACTGAAGAAAGCCTGTCAACCAGTGTGACTGCAACTGGAAAAAAATACACACACACACACACACACACATATATTTTTTTGCTTTTTAGGGCCGCACCTGCGGCATATGGAGGTTCCCAGGCTAGGGGTCGAATCGGAGCTGTATCCACCAGGCTACTCCACAGCCACAGCAACGTGGGATCTGAGCCACATCTGCAACCTACACCACAGCTCACGGCAACGCAGGATCCTTAACCCACTGAGCAAGGCCAGGGATCGAACCCGCAACCTCATGGTTCCTAGTCGGATTCGTTTCCGTTGCACCACGACGGGAACTCCCAGAACAGATTTTTTCTAAAATGTTGCTGAAGTGTAAAGTGTTTTCTGAGTTAAACCACTAACAATAGTGCGGAAGCATCAGAAACAAACGTTGCCGCTTTTGCCTCCCTGCCCAGGACAACAGGACAAAGAGTATCCCGGGGCCTTTTGTAGGTTCAGAGTGTGGAAGGGGGACCGCCGAGCAGGCCCTTCGCCCTTAGGCCACCAGGGGCACGGGTTTCACCAAGTTCTGTCCTTCAAATTGGCTCCAAGGTGAAAAGGAAAAAGAATATCCTCTGCTTCTTGTCGCAGTTCAGGGTCTCAGCTGGGGACTCCGCGAGGCAGAAGCCTGTTTGGCCCAGCCTTTCCCAAGGCTCAGAGGAGGCGGGCCCGAGGTAGCACGCAGTCCCGGTGCTTCTGATGGGACCAGACTAATATCTGGGTGGTACTGTACGGACTGCTTTCATTTACTTACTTATTGATTGATTGATTTTTAGGGCAGCACCTGCACCAGGTGCAAGTTCCCAGGCTGGCGGTCTAATCAGAGCTGCAGCCGCTGGCTTACAGCCACAGCTACAGCCACAGCAACTTGGGATCCAAGCTGAGTCTGAGACCTACGCCACGGCTCATGGCAATGCCAGATCCTTAATCCACAGAGTGAGGCCAGGGATCGAACCTGCATCCTCATGGATGGTGCCAGGTTCATTACCACTGAGCCACAATGGGAACTGCATGGGGTGCTTTAAACATGTACTCGTATCTGTCTTTAGAGGGAAGATGGTATTATTCCCAATTTACAGGTGAGGAAACTGAGGCCCAGAGCCAGGATCGAAATCCAGATCTCTGACTCTTCGCCTTTCTGTTCTGTGCTGGCTGCTAGTGAGTTGGTAGGAAGTAAAGGATCCCCTCCCAGAAATCTCTCCCCGCCAGTTAATCAGGCAGCCTGATTATTCCCACCCTAGGCCTGCGTCTCCCATCTAAATAAGCAGCACCTTGTGAGCGTCACTTAAGCTCCTAGATGGATGATGAACTCTTCTTTTTTTTTTTAAGGAAGAAATGACTTATTTTATGGCCGTACCCATGGCATATGGAAGTTCCTGTGCCAGCTGAGAGCGACCGTATGTCCCACTGTGCAGGGTCAGGGTCAAACGCGTGCCTCCGCAGTGACCCGAGCCGCTGCAGTGAGGTTCTTAACCCACTGTGCCACAATGGGAACTCTGAGCTCTTCTTTTTAACAGGCGACTAGTTGCCTCTCTGGAAAGACCTGAGGAGGTTCTTAAGGAAATAGGACACAGCATGCACTGGTTTGTTTGATGGAAAATGGACGTGGGTGGGGGGAGAGTGGTGTTTCCAGGCCCAGGTGAGGCAGAATAGCCTTGATTCTGGAGTCTTCAGGCCCTGGGCCCCGGGCGGAGGACGATGGCCTGGCGCTGGGGCAGGGGCCGCAAGGGGACTAGGGGAAGGCTGAGGAGCCGCGGGCGGGTTGGGGTGGGGTCCTGAGGAGGGGACTGGTTACCAGCTGGCCTAATCCACTTGCGTTTCCTCTTTCCAGGCTCCTCACTTGGTTCACTTGAGGGCAGGGCTGAAGCTGGGGGAGACAGCGCTGACCGACAGCATCCTCTGCGACGGGCTCACAGACGCATTTCACAGCTATCACATGGGCATCACCGGTAAGGCCGACACGGCCGAAACACTGACTGTGAGCGGGTTAAAAAGGATGTGTAACGATCAGCTTCGCAGGTGCTTTGTCCTCTGGAAGGGCGGGGACGTGTCCTGATCGCCGAGGACAGGGCGAGTTCCCGTTTGAAGAGCTGAAGGAGGGAATAGTCCTTCTCTCCTTTGTGCTGCGGGGGAACCCAGGCTCATCGGGATCGCTCTCTCCTCTAACCACACGGAGAAGCAGGGGCTCGCGCCTAGTGGTTTTGTGGCAAAGGCAGTTCCAGAGATAAACCAGTACTTCTGGTCCTGAACTCTGTTTGTAGTGTTGCACAACCACGTTCTCATCCATCTAGAAGGCTCCTGGAATCTGGGTTTACTGGCAGAACAACTAGAGAATCAAAAGAATCTGTCTTGGGAGTTCCTGCTGCGGCTCCCAAGTGGTAATGAACCCAGTGTTTGATCAACCAGAACCCACTGGACAACCCACTGACATCTGAGAAGGGGTAGGGCTCAGGGTAACAGGCGCTTTAGACCCAAACTGATAAGCTTAAATACAGTTCATTTCAAAAGGGTCAAGATAGGCAGACAGTGTATTAACTGCCTTTGGGAAAAAAAACCCTTATAATACAGCCATTAAAGATAATAAAATCTACCCATTCCCATTATGGCTTAGGGCTAATGAATCCGACTAGTATCCATGACGCAGGTTCAGTCCCTGGCCTTGCTCAGTGGGTTAAGGATCCGGAGTTGCCATGAGTTGTGGTGTAGGTTGCAGATGCAGCTCAGATCTGGCGTTGCTGTGGCTGCGGTGTAGGCCTGTGGCTGCAGCTCCAATTCGACCCCAAGCCTGGGAACTTCCACTATGCTGCCAGAAAAAAAAAAAAGGGAAAAAAGAAAAGAAAGAAAAGAAAAGGAGAAAAACGAAGATGGAATTCCCTCTGTAGAGCTCAGGATCAGCGGCATGTCTGCAGCACCAAGACGTGGGTTTGATCCTGGGCCAGGCACAGTGGGTTAAAGGATCTGGTGTTGCTGCAGCTGTGGCGTGGGTCACAATTGCAACAAGGTGAAACTTGAATATGGACCAAGAATTAGACAATAGGTTTGTGTTGATGTTAAATCTCCTGATCTTGGTAGCTGTGGTTATATAAGAAAATGGCTTTTGGAGGAACACATACTCTGAAGTCACAGTTTGGAGATAAAAGGGCATGATATCTACAGCTTCCCATCAGAAGTTCTGTTTCAGAAAGAGAATGATAAAGCAACTGGGTCAAAAAATATAAACAGCTGGTGAAGTTGCATAAAGGAAATTTCTGCAAGTGATTTTGTTGAAAAGAGAAGGAAGGAAGCTGAGGAAGAAAGTGGCTTCTTAAGAATCAGTGCACCTGCTGCGTAGCACTGGGAACTATGGCCGCTTATGACGGAAAATGATAATGTGAGAAAAAAGCATCTGTACATGTATGTGTGACTGGGTCACCATACTGTATAGCAGAAAATTGACAGAACAATGTAAACCAGCTACAATGAAAAAAATAAAAATCATTGTATATAAAACAAAGAATCACCGCAATCTTTGCACATGCAGCGAGGAGCAAGATGGCCACGGAGCCCTGCCTCAGCCCACCCAAGCCTGCCAGTGTTGGGCTTCAGCACTTGTCTGAATGTGAGAAACCTGGGGGAGTTCTCTCGTGGCTCAGTAGGTTAGGGACCCAGTGTGTCTCTGTGAGGATATGGGTTCGATCCCTGACCTAGGGACTTTCACATGCGGCAGGCACAGCCAAAAAGAAAAAGAGTTCCTCTTGTAGTTCAGAGTGTTAAAGAACCGACTAGTATCCATAAGGATGCGGATTTGATCCCTGGCCTTGCTCAGTGGGTTAAGGATCCGGTGTTGCCATGATCTGTGGTGTAGGTCGTAGACGCGGCTCAGATCCTGTGTTGCTGTGGCTGTGGTGTAGGCTGCAGGCTGTAGCTCCGATTTGATCCCTAGCCTGGGTACTTCCGTATGTGGCAGGTGCAGCTCTAAAAAGAAAAGAAAAAAAAGTTCTGTCGTGGCTCACTGGTAACAAATCCAACTAGGAACCATGAGGTTGCAGGTTCGATCCCTGGCCTTGCTCAGTGGGTTAAGGATCCAGTGTTGCCGTGAGCTGTGGTGTAGGTTGCAGACGCAGTTCGGATCCCGCGTTGCTGTGGCTGTGGTGCAGGCTGGCGGCTACAGTTCCGATTGGACCCCTAGCCTGGGAACCTCCATATGCTGAGGGTGCAGCCCTAGAAAAGGCAGAAAGACAAACAAATAAAAAATAAAAAGAAGGAAAAATAGTGAGAAACTTCAGCTACTGAAAGTCAGTTCCTGAAAATGTTTGATTTTTGCTTTTTTTCTTCCACAGCTGAAAATGTAGCCAAAAAATGGCAAGTGAGCAGAGAGGATCAGGACAAGCTCGCTGTCCTGTCCCAGAGCAGGACAGAGAGCGCACAGAAGGCGGGCCATTTTGACAAAGAGATTGTACCAGTTTTTGTATCTTCTAGAAAAGGTAGGTATATAAATCATAATGGTTTCAACATCGGCGTGGCTATTTATAAGAGTATTAGGAATATTCCAAAGAATAATGTATAGGAATGTTTATACATTGTGCCTTGGTTATGCCCTTCACGTTGCAAAGCAAAGGTATATATTCAGGATCCGTCTGAATCTGAGGTGGAGGGAGATAGGGAGGCCATGTCAGCATCCAGAAGCTTTTGGCCCCAGGGTGTCCACACTTGCTGTGTAGCTACAGCGGGTTTCATGAGAGCCTGGCACGTTGCCTCCTGGCCGTTAGGAGGCAGTTGCCGAGCTTTTACTCCCATGGGCTGATTCTCAGAAGCTAACATTCATTATTTCCTGTTGCTACTGTGTGCCTTTAATTATTTCTTGGGGCTGGATCTTTGGCGTCATTTAGCTACTTTCTGTTACGGAATGCTCAAGTCCTGCAGCATATGGAGGTTCCCAGGCTAGGGGTCCAATCGGAGCTGCAGCTGCCGGCCGATGCCACAGCCACAGCCACACAGGATCCAAGTCACGTCTCACAGCTCACAGCAGTGCTGGATCCCCAACCCAGTGACAGAACCCACATCCTCATAGATACCAGTCAGATTTGTTTCTGCTGCGTCACAACGAGAACTCCTCCTGTCAAGTTCTGATACCGATTAACTGACTTATGAGATTGGCTTTGACACCCAGATCCAGTCGGTTGTCACCAGCCAAGACCTATACCCCAAACCCTAGAAACCTTTTACATGAAGAACTCCCTTTACTGCCTTCCGCAGAAAGGGCTGTGTGGATATGGAACACTCAAAACGTCTTACGAAGACAGTGCTAATAAAATGTAACAGGAGTTCCCATTGTGGCACAGAGGAAACGAATCTGACTAGTAAACATGAGGTTGCGGGTTCAATCCCTGGCCTTGCTCAGCGGGTTAAGGATCCGGCGTTGCCGTGAGCTGTGGTGTAGGTTGCAGACGCGGCTCGGATCCCGCGTTGCTGTGGCTGTGGTGTAGGCCGGCAGCTACAGCTCTTATTAGACCCCTAGCCTGGGAACATCCGTATGCCGCGGGTGTGGCCCTAAAAAGACCGAAAGAAAAAAAAATGTATTAACATAAGGTAATGTGCGTAAGAGTGCTTTCCTCCTATCAGAACTGAAAGTGTTCTGTAGGCCTTTCTTCCAAGTGTGGATCCTTATGTCTGAGGACCAGCATTCCTATACACTGCCTGCCACCTCCGTCCTAATCTTTGGTAATCATTTTCCTTTTTTCAGGTCTCACTGAAGTTAAGACAGATGAGTTTCCTCGCCATGGGAGCACCCTAGAAGCCATGTCTAAGCTAAAGCCTTACTTTCTTACAGATGGAACGGGAACAGTCACTGCGGCCAATGCCTCAGGTTAGGTTTTCTGAAGGGCGGTTATGGGAGTTCCATGTTTCACCAGGTCTTCCAAATCAGTATCGTTTTTCTTTTAGTTCAGCAATCATTTACACACAAATTATTCTAAAAACCTCATTTCTGGAGTTCCCTTGTGGCTCAGGGGGTTAAGGATCCGGCATTGTCACTGCTGTGGCTCAGCCTCAGTCCCTGGCCTGGGAACATCTACATGCTGTGTGGCCAAAAAGCAGTAAAACCTGTTTCAGTTGCTTTAGGGAAACATGTTAGTTTATTTGTTTCTTCATATTAGACTTAACCTATACACTGAAAACCTGGTTGGGTGTCCCTGCAGTACCTGGATCAGACATCCAAGGGAGTGCCAGCCAGGGGACCCCATTTTATCTACTGTCTTCATACTTTCCCACACCAGCAACTCCTGCGACTTCCGTGAGGCCTGGGCTATTCTTTCTTTTCATTGATCTCCCCTCCCCCGGGGCTTTAGTCTTTCCACTTTCTCCCACTGGAATGTGCTGTGGTCTATTGCATTGGCACACTTACATTTCTGATTACAGCGTAAAGCCTGAATTACGGTAAATTACTTCGCCAAGACGTTTAAAAGGTGTTGGAGAAAGTAAACACAGGTATGTAACTTAACAGGCATGATTTTGGAACAAGTCATTCATATTTTACAGGAATTAATGATGGTGCTGCTGCCGTGGTTCTGATGAAGAAGTCAGAGGCTGATAATCGTGGGCTTACACCTTTAGCACAGATAGTTTCCTGGTCACAAGCAGGCGTGGACCCTTCCATTATGGGAACAGGACCAGTTCCAGCAATAAAGCAAGCTGTGAGTTTAATTCTGCACCTGTCCTTTGCTTTGTTGCTATGACCTGTTTGAGACCAGACCACCTGTAAATGTGTATTAACTCCAGCCTTCTATAAGCCTTTGCCCAGGAGCGCCTGCCGCAGCACGGTGGCATCAGCTGTCTCCAGAGCCCTGGGACACAGTTTCAGTCCTCAGCCCAGCACAGGAGGTTAAGGATCTGGTGTTGCTGCAGCCATGGCTCGGATCTGATCCCTGGCCTGGGAACTCCATGTGCCAAACAGTGGCCAGAAATACACCAACCCTTTGTTCAGATCCTTCCCATTCCAGAATGTCTGAACTTATTTTTTTGTATTTATTCCTATCAGGCTTCATTTGCAGTGTTGGCTGTCTTCCCATTCATTAGCTTTAAGTGAGTTTGCTGGGTTTTATCTGCAGCCTTTCCCTACTACAAAGAGCAGCCAACACTTGGATCATAGACAGGCTTCTTCAGAGAACTAATCCTGCACTGTAACGTCACGTACGTGTAACCATGGTTAGTGGTTCCAACTTTAAATAGGGATGTTTATCCTTAACCTTTTAGAATTGGTATCACCAGGCAAAATGCATTACCCTCAACCAGGAACAAGCCAAAGCAGCAGTTTGAGAGATCCTTCAGTTTTCTACGTACTTCTGTATCTACAACAAAGAAAGGGTCAATGGTTGTTAGATCTCTCTTCCTTTAACTTTTCCTTTAGGTTGCAAAAGCAGGTTGGTTGCTGGAGGATGTGGACATATTTGAAATCAATGAAGCCTTTGCAGCCGTCTCTGCTGCAATAGTTAAAGAACTCGGATTAAATCCAGAAAAGGTAAGCAAGGACTATGAGCAAAGAGACCCAAGGAGAACCTGCAAATGAACTTTCACAGTGCAGGTGTTAAGACTATAAATGTTAAGACTGTAGAAGGGCAACGCAGGGCATGGCCCAGGTACTGGGCGGACTGTAAGGGGTGGACTAGGCAAGTCCCTGCTGGGGGCCGGGGAAAGGGTTCACCTGTTTTATTCCTTCATAAGGCAGAGAAACTTGTCTGCATTAGTTCACTTCCCACAGGATCTTTTAAACTGAGGTGGTTAGGATGGATGTCATAAGGGTATGCAACTCACTTCCTAAGCAACTGAAATAAAAACTGAAATTTGAGGGAGTTCATGCTGTGGCTGAGTGGATTTAGAACCTGACTAGTATCCATAAGCATGTGGGTTCAATCCCTGGCCTCACTCAGTGGGTTAAGAGCCCAGTGTTGCTACAGCAGCATAGATTGTGCATGCAGCTAGATCTGGCATTGCTGTGGCTGTGGTGTAGGCTGGCAGCTGCAGCTCCAATGCAGCCCCTAGCCTGGGAACTTCCATATGCTGCAGATGCAGGTGCAGCCCTAATAAATTTACTACTAACCCCATGTCCGGGAAAGAAAATACATGATATACACCTTCTTACTTCTTAGGTCAACACTGAAGGAGGAGCTATAGCCTTGGGCCACCCTCTTGGAGCATCTGGCTGTCGCATTCTTGTTACCCTGTTACACACAATGGAGCGCAAAGGTGGCCGGCGCGGTGTTGCTGCCCTATGCATTGGGGGTGGGATGGGAATAGCAATGTGTGTTCAGAGAGGATGAAACTGCCTAACAATTAATTATACCTAAAGTCAAATCTCATTTCTTTTAAAACTAATTAAATACTAAATTGTGAAGTCAGAGGACAGGAGTTCCCCCTGGTGGCCTAGTGGTTAAGGATCTGGTGTTGTCACTGCTGTGGCATGGGTTAATCCCTGGCCCAGGAACTTCCACATGCTACAGGCATAGCCGAAAAGAAGAAATCAGGACCAAAAAATGGAAGTTATTTTCCACTTCTCAAGAAACCCAAGGCTTGCCAGCTTGTTGCATTTTTAATGTGTAACTCCCCAGGTACAAGAAAATTGGTTCTAACATTGTTATAAATAAAAGAAATTACATCAGTCATCAAGGGCTCCAGAGTGAACAGCATCTTCATAACCTCCACGCTTATCGTCTTTGCTTTCTGGGTGTAACTTAATAAGATCATCAATTCGAAGAATGGTGATTGCAGCTTCAGTTGCAAATTTCAAACTCTTTACTTTAACTATGGTTGGTTCAAACACCCCTGCTTGTTTGTTGTCTCGGGGTTTACCATTGACCAAGTCAAGACCAATCCTGTAATTTAGAAAAAATCTATTAAACGGCCTCTTTTTGTCATTCACACCCATCGCATTCCACCTCTTTAAAAGTTAAATGGATAAATTCAGCACTGAAAGACATGTAGAAAGCCTCGATGGTAGTAAAAATGGTATCTTTAAAGGAGGCTGCTTAAAAACAGGTACGGACCACCCACCCCAAGACAATATCATCTCTGTGGGTCCTTCCTACTGCGGGTAAGGGAGAGGTGAGGAATCAGACTTGTTAACTAGAGACACACCAATGCCAAATATAATCACTGGTCATCCTTCATGAGTTTAAAACAAAAACCAAACTACCACATGTATTAAACAGATGGCTGTGACAAGGAGGAAGTATGCTCACCATTTTAGATTTTTGCGTTCCGGGTTAACTTGAGCCTCATTATGAAAGGCTCTTAATTTTGCAACCAGATCCGTGGAGTCCTGGGCAGCGTTAACTGCCAGAGTATTGGGAATAACAAGAAGAGATCTTGCAAACTCCGCAATGGCAAGCTGCTCCCGGGAGCCCTAAGACGACAAACGAGACAGCTTCGCGAAAGAAAATTAAAACGCACAGCAGCAGCCAAGGTCTCAGACGAGGCACATTCCTATTTACAAAATGCTAAAATGCCTTTCTTGACAAGGAAACGTGCTTCCAGATGTTCTTACCATGCTGGTGGCGTAGTTTTCGAGGTAAATGGACAGGGCCGCTTCCACGGCACCGCCGCCTGGAACCACCGATTTTGACTCCAGCACTCTCCTCACCACACAGAGCGCGTCGTGCAAGGAGCGCTCCATCTCGTCACACATGAAGTCGTTGGCCCCACGTAAGATGACTGATGCAGAGGTGCGCGCTTTAGTGCTATTAAAAAAATGGTGCGATTCTTAATACTTTCACAACGCCACATAAAAATCCACTGAGCGCCGTCCTTGATTTAACCCTGCTTATGTAGGGCTATGCAGACAGAAGCGATGTCTAGACCACGGACAAGAGATGAAATGATTGCTCCACCTCCTTTTACAGTGGTCCAGTGTTACTTTACCCCATGCGTATAACCACTCATATCACCGAGAGACGAGAGCAGCAAATAAATGGGAAGTGATCTATTTCCACTCGTTAATTACCACTTTATAATTTAGGAAAGAGCTCTTACTTTTTAATCAAGATGAGCTCGTCATCACAAATTCTCTCCTGGACCACCTCTTCTGCTTGTCCCAACATTGAAGCTTCGAAAGTTTCCTCGCCTTCCAAATTGGCCAGAGTTGACAGAATAGTCGCTATTAAAGTAATTACAAAGCTATGTAAACACTGCTCTCATGAATATCTTCATATCCCGCCTGAGATTCAGAAATAAGTACTTATGATAAAAATGACATATAGATGTAACTTTGAAGGTTAACAGGCATCCTTTTATCCTAAGATGGAACTAGGTCACTTTGAGGTGAAGCAAGAACTTTCCCAGTTACATAAAAAATGGCTCTATACATATAGTTGCATCACAAAGAAGTAAGGGAGTAAAAGGAAAAACTTGTTTTGGGAACTGCTTCTTGTTAACACCCCACATCCAGGGACACAGTCCTGTGTACCACGTGTCACAGAGTATCCACGAGCTGGAAGGAGACGTACCTCCAGAAGCTTTAGCAATGCGTTTAAGGTCCCTTTTTAAAACTCTTCTAACTGCCATGGCACCAGCCTCCACAAAATACTTCAGACACATGTCATCAATGCCACCAGTGGTCAGAACAACATTGGCACCGGTCGCCAGGATCTTCTGGATTCGCTCCTTGGTGATATCCGATTCCCTACAAAGACGAAACGTTTGCATAGCAACCCAACGTTATCTTGTTTTATGTTAAATACAGGTCTAACATCTGTTACATATTTTTCACAACTGAAGATTAACTACTCTCCCTTCTATGACCAGAACTTATATCAACCAGTCGAATTTACAGAAAAGTTCAAGGAATTAAAATGACTAGTTAGCCCTCCCCCCACCCCCAATTTGAGTGCCTAACCAAGAACTGTGGTTAGAAAGGAAGCAGCGTCCCCCTTCAAGAATCAGGCAGGGAGACTGTCGGCAAGCATCACAGGCCACGAGAGGCAGACAGGACAGGAAAGCTTGAAGGTCTGGAGTTAACAGAGGGGTCCAGAGTTTAAACTGCAAGTAGGACCAGAAAACGGAGAATCCTGTAGGGCTGTTGAGAGCCTAAATACAGAAGTTTAATGTTTTTTTATTTCTGTCCTTTTAGGGCCACACATGCAGCATTTCTATGGAGGTTCCCTGGCTAGTGGTCCAATCAGAGCTGCAGCCGCCGGCCTACACCACAGCCACAGCAATCCCAGATGTGAGCCCCATCTGTCACCTACACCACAACTCATATCAATGCCAGATCTTTAGCCCACGGATCGAGGCTAGGGATCGAACCCATGTCCTCATGAATACTAGTTGGGTTCATTACCACTGAGCCACGACGGAACTCTTAAGTTCAGCGTTCTCTTGAAAGTAGTGTCAAGTGAAAGACTGAAAACAAGGAGGCAATGACTGGAGATGTGTCCATCCGATGAGAACAGACGGCCTGAGCAGAGTACAGACGACCTGAGCAGAGAACAGACAGCCTGGACAGAGAACAGACGGCCTGGACAGAGAACAGACGGCCTGGACAGAGAACAGACGGCCTGGACAGAGAACAGACAGCCTGGACAGAGAACAGACAGCCTGGACAGAGAAGTCAGCTTATGGCTCAGGTAACTGGGAAGTTCAGCCACGGACTCCTGAACCGAAATAAATACTAAGAGGTTGGAGGACAGGATAAGAAAATCAAGAGTCCAGTTTTCAACAAGATGAATTTGAAGCCCCTGTGATATTCTGGTGACGCTGTTAGAAGGCAGCCAGACATAGCATGGAAATCACGAGCAAGCCGTGGAAAAAACATAACAGATTTGAAAAATAGTCAATACAAAGCCCTTTTACTTAATTAAATTCAAGAAATCAAAGAATTTAAATGAAATGAATTAAAGATGAACCTCAAAATAAGCCTCTCTGTATATACCGAACAAATACTGCATGTCGAACATAATGCTACCGGGAGTTCCTGTTGCGGCTCAGTGGAAATGAATCCGACCAGTATCCATGAGGATGACGATGTGGGTTTGGTCCCTGGCCTCGCTCAGCGGGTTAAGGATCTGGCGTTGCTATAAGCTGTGGTGTAGGTCTCGGACTTGACCTGGATCCTGCACTGCTGTGTCTGTGGTGTAGGCTGGCAGCTAGAGCTCCCACCCCTAGACTGGCAACTTCCATATGCTGCAGGTGTGGCTCTAAAAAGCAGAAACAAAGAACAACCACAAAGAAACAAAACATGATACTACTAAGGGTGGGGGCATTAAAATCAAGAAAATCACACAGCCTGTACCTTTACAGAACTTATTTAAGACTTAGTTAGAAATTGTGATGAGCCCAGTAAGACAAAATACAGCAATTCAGATCGAAGGGAAAAGTTTTTTGAGAGATTTGTCACCTAAAGAATAGATAAAAACCAGCAGGCAGAGAGTATGTTGCAGGCAGTAGTATTTTCAGGGGCCAGTGGAGGAAGAGTTTGGTGGACTCCAGTTTCAGCTGTGCTGGACCACAGTGAGGAGTATGTAAAGAACTAAAAACCTGTTAGAGCGATGTGAAGCCTCCAATAGTTCCTGGCCGTGGTATGACATCACTGCTCACCGCTGTGTGTTAGACAGCCTGGGAGGGGGACAGGAGCGAAACCACGATGACCAGCCCATGTGAATTCATGATTTTATAGATAGTCAATTTATAGACCACAAAGCCCCTCCATCCTCCAAAATTCTTTCAAGAAGCAGTCAAAGACAAGAGTCCCCACGGCAGTGCAATGGGACTGGAGGTGTCTCTGCAGTGCAAGGACACAGGTTTGATCCACGGCCTGGCACAGGGGGTTTCAGAATCTGGTGATGCTATAGCTGTGGCATAGGTCACAACTATGCCTCGGACCTGATCCCTGGCTCGGGGATTCCACATGCCTTGGGGCAGCCAAAAAAGAAAAAAGCAGTTGTTAAAGGCTTGCAGAACAGAGCTGAAATGGTTATGAGAAATAAAGCAACAGTTTTGTATAAAACTCTCTTGACATCTGGCTATAAAAGAAACGAGGAAAGGGAATAAATGAAACAGGATTCGGGCACATGAGGTTTTATTTAAGGATAAGAGATCTAGAAGTGGAATCTAAAAAGGAATGAAAAGTACAATTAGGTTAGGAGTTCCCACTGTGGTGCAGTGGGTTAAGAATCTGACTGTAGCTGCTCAGCTTGCTGTGGAGGCATAGGCTGGATCCCTGGCCTGGCACAGCAGGTTGGATTAAGGATACGGCATGTCTGCATTTGCAGCTCAGATTCCCTCCTGGCCTGGGAACTTCCACTCACCACAGGTCTCGAAAAGGGAGGGAGGGAGGGAAGAAGGATGCATCTCAGATAAACAAGATCCCACTGCAGAGCACAGGGAACTGCATTCAACATCCTGAGAAACCATAATGGAGGAGGTACTGTGTGGCTCAGTGATAAGGAACCCGACTAGTATCCATGAGGATTCAGGTTCAATCCCTGGCCTCACTCAATGGGTTAAGGACCCAGTGTTGCTATGAGCTGTGGTGTAGGTCACAGATATGGCTCAGATCCTATGGTAGTGTGGCAGTGGCAGTGGCGGAGGCCAGCAGCTGCAGCTCCAATTCTACCCCTAGTTTGGGAACTTCCATATGCTGAGGGTGCGGCCCTAAAAAAGACGCCCTCCCCCCAAACCCATAATGGAAAAAAATATCAAAAAGAATGTATATACGTTTAACTAAATACAAATACCCACTTGTACAGTAGAAACTTACGCTATAAATCAAATAAGAGCTCAAAAAACAAAACACGTTTTCAGAACTAGCTCTCTAGCATGTCGATGGATAAAGCCACATGCACTCTCTAGCACCTGGCATACAGTCTACACTATACTGCTTAGTTCTTGTAGTGCTTATTTGAGGAAATACAATCCTGGCTATATAGAGAATCCTTAGTATCAGTACACTCAGAAAATCAAACAAAAGGTTGATTTTCATGTTGTATCACCCAGATTTCTCTTAAAACACCTTCACCACATTTTCTAATTTTCCTGGAAGTTTAGGTAAAATAATTTAACTTTGATTAAAAATATTAATTTTTAAATTCCTCCAAGACACTCACACCTAAACGTTCATTTTAGTTTACTGTCACCTGCTCTAAAAAAAGTGTAATTTACGAACACCCCTTTCCCATATCAAAAATGAATTTCTCAACATACCTCTGTCTAATCTGGTCCAGTTTTTCAGGGTCTGTAATAACCACTTGTACACCAAGCTTCATTTTTGTTTTTTGAAGGCTGAAGTCAAGGCAAGCAATTTTCGCATTAACTATTCTCTTGGGCATGCCTATAATTGAACATAACATATAGTACCCTTTACAGTAACCATAGCAATGCTACTTTTTATAAAACACACCTATCCTTATAAAACGTTAAAGATTTTAAACTGTTAAATGTAAACACACAGATTTAGATTTTATTACTTTTAACCTTAA
Source organism: Catagonus wagneri (assembly GCA_004024745.2). NCBI lineage: Eukaryota > Metazoa > Chordata > Mammalia > Artiodactyla > Tayassuidae > Catagonus > Catagonus wagneri. The sequence goes on along the minus strand of PVHT020000077.1, from coordinate 1,204,132 downwards.
AAAGTTCCAGTGGAGTTTCCATTGTGGCTCAGCAGGTAAAGGACCCGGTATCTCTGTAAGAATGCAAATTCAATCCCTGGCCTCGCTCAGTGAGCCAAGGATCTGAGCCAGCATTGCCCTAAGCTGAGGCACAGGCCATAGATGTGGTTCGGATCTGAGCTGCTGTGGCTGTAGGGCAGGCCTCAGCTGCAGCACTGACTCAACCCCTGGCCCCCAGGGAACGTTCATATGCCATAGGTGCAGCCCTAGAGAAAAAAGGGGGGGGAGACCCAGATGTTTACAGCATTCAGTACATGTACTTTCTTTTAACTTGCACTTAGGTTAAATGTAATTAAGTTACAGAAGAGTGACACAACGTACCACTTCCTTTTTCTCCTAGCTTCACTAAAAAGAACAGTAAGTGCACATCGTGGTTAATTCATCTGAAGGTGTATTTAACAGTCCACCCAAGCTAACCCTGACCAAGTCCAATCACAGGCCTTACCCTGGGATCCCACCACACAGTTGAGCGCATAGCCATTGATGAGCATACTCTCCATCTGACTTCTCCCATGGGCTTTCAGGATATTAATGGAATTGACTGGATAGCGTGGCTGGCCTCTGACATCTGTGTATTTAATAGCAAGTACAGCATCTACCACCATATTAGCAAAGAAATCACCATTTCTAAGCCAACAGTTAAGGAGAACAAGAGATTTCGGATGAAGAGTGGCTGCACATGAAAACTAAGGGTAATTCAAAGGTACTTCCTTTTAGCAATCTCATCAAAGAAGTATTATTTATGCCACTAAAATGTTAGAATACTATTTATCGCTATCTGCTTACACACACACTTTATTATTCTTCATCCTAGAAAAGGGAAGAAAGCAGGCAATTGTGATACAGCACCATCTGGTACAAAAATACAAGGTCTTTTAAAAAAGTCTAAACTTTACTGGACCATCACAAGGATACATTCCAATGATTTTGGAAGACATTGATGTCTTAGCAGCATTAATCAGGCAATCCCTCCCGAGTTCGTCTGTATTAATGATTAGATTTTCACTGATATAACGCACCGCTTCCCTGTTTAAATGTACAGGGGAGAAAACACTTATAAATTCTCATTACTTAAAGTTTTTCATTTCATCACTGCATTAAAATGTCAGAGGCATCAGTTTTCTGTTCAGCCATTACATATAGGAGGAGGACACAAACAAACCCTCCCTCTTCAGATCATGGCAATTTTAATCTATCCCACAAGCATAGCCACTAAAATCTATTATTAGGAGATAATGTGGTAGTCAAATGGGAAAAAAAAAAACATACTGGCCCTATTTTTTCAAATTTTATTACTTAAAACAACAGAATACAACTTTTAAAAAATAACTGAAACTTAAAAAGAATACAGAATGCTTACAACTATTACAAGAATATACAAAATTTTCTGAGTGTAAATCATCTTACTTGCAAGCAAGTCGATAGCCACTAATAACTGATGTGGGATGAATTTTCTGTTTGACTAGTTCATCCGCATTTTTTAGAAGTTCTGCTGCAATAATAACCTGCAGAGAAAACATTCATAGCTCTCATGTTAGCCTGACCATTATGTGCAGTGCATATATAAAAACGCTCACATTCTTCAGAAGTTAATCACCAGAATAATAACGGCAATGAAATGCATACCTACTTATTATCACAACCTTGTAAACCAACTATATTTCAATAAAACTTAAAAAAAAAAAATCCTTCAGAGGACACCAAAATTATTTATTTAAAAATTAAAAACCTCGTCTAACTTCTTCTGAGGAAAATTAAAGTCGTTTAAAAAATTATACTCTCATAATAAAGTAAAATTTTCATTAGTCATACTGAGACTGGGTAGGAACAAATGTGAATCAAAAATATATTAATCTGAAAAAATGTTATACAGCTTAGGCCATTCTGAGGCTGACTGTGAATTTTAATTGTCATTTGCATATGAAATTTGTAGGTGGAGATTAGACAACCTTTTAGAATTTGTAAAAATACAATACAAAAAAAGTGCTTTTCAGGAGTTCCCATCATGGCGCAGCGGAAACAAATCCGACTAGGAACCAAGTTGAGGTTCGATCCCTGGCATTGCTCAGTGGGTTAACGATCCAGCATTGCCGTGAGCTGTGGTATAGGTTGCAGACGTGGCTTAGATCTGGTGTTGCTGTGGCGTAGGCAGGCAGCTGCAGCTCCGATTAGACCCCTAGCCTGGGAACGTCCATATGCCGAGGGTGCGACCCTAAAAAGCAATAAATAACTAAATAAATGTAGTTTTCAGAAAATAAAATGTATACTTAAAATAAAAAAAATTATATTGTCATAAACGGTTACCAGCAAAAACATTTCCATTACTTTAGAAAAGGTAGATTCCATTCTTTCATAGCTTAAAGTTTAATCTAGAAACAGATGTTTCCCCCACAAACCACTGCTTGTTTCTGTAGAGCAAGTTATTTGTTTGTTACTAAATAACAGCGTTTCTATAATACGTCATAACACTGGGTAATCTTCAGATTTACATCATGTAATTTACCAATTTCTTGAATTCATGAGACTGCTTGTCCACATTTAAAATATAAAAACATCTTGTTTTTAAAAACCTGGCAAGATTTTAGAAATTTCTAAGCCTCAGGCTGTGAAGGGAGAAGCAAATGACATTTTTTTTTCTTCCAAAGAAACCATTCAACAGCTGTGTGATGCTTTAATATAATCAGAGCCCAAGGAAAAAACACAAAATTTGTGAAAACATTTAAAACAAGAACTATGCTTTTTCTACTTGAGTTGTACACATTAGCTGTAACTGTGAGTTTTCAAATTTTGTTTCTGAATCACCACTCCTAAAACAACTTAAATTTTCTCCATTTTAAGTATGTAAATTACTTCTGACACAGAAGCAAAGGAGTTACCTAGGAGGGTTATGCCTTTACTCTCTGAAAGTTTGATTTTCAAGAAAAAAACGAGTCTCTGGCCACTAGTCTTTACCTACCACGGAGGTGGTTCCGTCCCCCACTTCCTTGTCTTGCAGGTCAGCTAGCTCACAAAGAACTTTGGCTGCAGGATGTTCTACCTCCAGTAACTTCAAGATGGTCGCACCATCGTTAGTAATGGTGACATCCTAAGAAATTTCCAGGGAGGAAAAAAACGACACAATCACCTATAGAAACAGAATACCCTCTAAATTAGCACAGTCCTATTATGATACATTCACTATACTTCCCGATACCATTCTAATAAAAACAAGTAACTTACGTAGGAAGACACTCATAAATGATCTTTTTTTCCCCTTTAAAGTGACTAACACAACATTTGGATGTACTTACACCAATATCATCCACTAACATTTTATCCAAGCCGACTGGACCAAGAGAACTTTTCACAATATTAGCGATCGAAGCCGCAGCCATGACTGTAGAAATGAAAAAAGAACTAAGAAAAACTGTAATTCCAGCAGACAAGAATTTCAGCCAAAAAAAAAAAAAAAAAATTTATATCCAACAGCCTCTGAATTTTTCAAATCTGCAAATCTGTCCAAATTTGAAAATCAGCTAGTCTAAGACAGGGAAAGAGGATAACAAGTAAAATTCAGTTTGAAATCAGCTGCAAAACAGGTGCCAAATGAATATCCACTTCCTTGCTTCATACAATTAAAAAACAAAATCTAGTCATTTCAAGTTCTGCCACATCACACAAAACAGAAAAAGGCGTATAACGCCTTTTCCCGCAGATTCTGGCAACTTTTTTAAAGAAAAAAGTTTTACTCACCTAAATAATCCTTTATTCGTGACTCAAAAAAGCAGAAATCCAAAGGTTGTGACCATACCTCAAATTTACCCACGACAAAAATTAGGTAGGAATCTATCAAAATAACGCTAAGATCGACTTGAGACCCAGCTGGAACCTGGCGTGCATGAATTCAAAGTGTAAACGGTCTCAAAAGAGGCTCAACAACAAACGCTTTTACTGGCTGAAGTTCAGTAGATAAACTCATTTTAATCTTATTCTAACGTTTAACAAATTTTATTAGCCAACTATTATGAAATGTGACCAATGACAGGTGGGGACCCCGCATTTAACTCCAGATGACAATAGGTGGGATGCAATGGGCTTCTCCTCTGAACTGCGGCCGACGGCCATTCGCTCACCAATAAAGGAGCAATTAAGGTTGTCTTTTTTGATTAGCAGCGCTAAAATGAAGCCCAGAAGTTGCGATGGACGCCCCTTCTGGTCAGACTCGGAACAAAAAGGCGCAAGGCACCGGCCCCAAGGACTCGAGGCGGGGCTGCACGTGTCAGTACGCGGAGCCCTCGCCAGGCCGGGGAGTGCTTCCAGCCCCAGGGCCGGGCCTCCACGGCCGACCGCAGCATCCGAGCGGTTCCCGTTAGAAACGTCCTGGCTCTAGGGAACTCCTCCCCTCCGGGAAGAGGGCGCTACCACCCCGAAGCGGAAAGACCCGCCGGGGCTGCGAGACCCCACCCGCGCCTCCCGGGGGACCCTTTTCGGGGAGACAAGAGAAGACAGACGGACGGCGGCCACGGTCGGGGCGAGGCCGGCTCACCGCCGCGGGCCCGACGCAGGCCTCGCCCGCCCTTACCGTTCTGGGAGCGGATCGCCTCCCCGGTGCTGCGGTCCCCGAACACGGACAAAGGCCCCTCCATCCTCTCGGCAAGGTACTTGTCGAGGTTCGCGCACATCGAGGGCAATCCGCGTCTAGGTGCTCCGGCCGGGCGCCCACGGCGTGGAACGGTGCTCAGCGACGCCGCGCAGAACGCTGGGAATGCCGCTCCTCGCCCACGAGCACCGCCCACTCCCCAGGGCCGCGGGGCAGGACGGGAAAGAAAGCTGGGGAGGAGGGTTCGCGAAGCCTAAACGCTCAGGAAGTAAGAAGCCGGAAGGGGGCGGGTCCAGCCGTTCACCCAATTAGAAGGCCAATGAAAACGGCGCGAAAGGAGGAGGACGGAAGTCAGGATGATGGACCGCGGACGGAAGGTGGTGCTACGCTCCAGCTTGTCTCCGAAACAGGTTGCGCACGCGCGTCTGCACTTTCTAGTGCCTTCTAGAAAAGGTAAGGCGGGGCTTGGAGAGTGACGAAAGCGGCGGGGCCGGGGCTCGGAGGAGTCACTCGTCTGTGGTAGAAGGGGGTTCTGAGGCTTTGTTTATAGAGTTGGTTTTCCTTAAGGGGAGCTCGAAAGAAGAGCATGCGGCGAGTCAGTTTTTGTTCCCGGCCTCATAAGTATAAGCTCGGGGGCCCGAACCTGGATGGGACGGGGCAAGGTTTTCCATGGGCCATACGGGAAAACGGCAACCACTTTTCCTAAGAGAAAGGTGTGCGTCTGGCGCTGCCCCTTCTCGCAGGGCCCAACTGATGTGTGTACGTGTGTGGCCTCCCTCCGGGGGGTGTCTGACGATGTTGCCTTGCTACCCGGGGGTCCAAAAAACAGAACAAGACGCCTTGCGTCGTGGAGACACAGGATGCCGACTGCAAGCGTCCCTGATTTAATGGCTCGCGCCCTCCCCGGAAGTGTGTTACTGCTAGGTGATTGGTTTAGACGTCTGCGTGCGCCTCCCCAGCGTATGCGCTGATTGGAGGAGCGGAGATGACAGATTGCGCTCTCCGCCACTCAGCGGCGGGGGCTTGTTGGTTCCGGTCGAGGCGTGGATGACCTTACGTGAGCCTTAGGCTTTTATCTAAATAAAGATGGCTGCGCCCGGCGAGCCTCTGGGACGGCTGTGAGGAAAGAGGCGATTTCTGCCCGAGGCTTTGTTTGCGATCCCCTCGACGATGGCTCTTCGGTCGCGGTTATGGGAGTTGTCGATTTGCAGGAACCCGGGTAATTCATCTTCCTACTTCTCTCAGATTACTTCTCGGTCCGCACAACCAGTGTGCACATGGAAGTCGTATTTCATAGTCGATGTTCCCCATCAAAAAGTAAACGAGTTAATTGTAATGACTCTAGTAGAAAGTCGCAGACCAGTGTCTGTGAAGACCACACCCCGTGTCCACACATAGGTTATTGTCCCCTTTCTTGGGCGCAAAGAGAAAGGATGGGGACAGGTTAGATCAAGTTCCTGTTTTGTCGGAATTCATCGTTTTATGAGATCCTCGTGGTTGATTCCACTCTTAGGGTGTCGGGTGGCAGCGCTCTCAACCAGTTCCAAGCCAGCGGTGAGCCCTGAAACGGACCCTGTGGAAAATGAAGCTGTTGCCCCAGAGTTCACCAACCGGAATCCCCGGAATTTGGAGCTCTTAGCAGTAGCCAGAAAAGAGCGCGGTTGGGGGACAGTGTGGCCGTCCCGTGAGTTCTGGCACAGGTAATTAAGCCTGCTAGTTATGGACCACAGAGCAGTGCACGATGCCTTACAAGTTGTGTTCACCCGTTCATTTAAGGCACGTGACGGATAGGGGCTGGCGACTCTGCTCTCAGAAAGCCATCTTGCAGTGGAACTAGGGTGTGGGAGGGGGGCAAGCAAACAGTGAATGGGTGTCATGGAGAAAATTTAAAGAGGATGATGTTAGAGTAGGGGCCCGCTTGAGTACTCGGACCCCTCTGAAAATTGGGAGAGGTCAAAATGCCAAGAACATTCCCAGCAGAGGAAACAAATAGAGTGGTAATGAGCTTGATGTGTTTGAGGCACTGAAAGTCATGTGTACTTGGAGCTCAGAAGGCCAAGGAGTGGATAGTGTAAGATGAAAATAGGTAGGCAGGAGACAAATTGTTATCTTTGCAAATCAGGTAAGCACTTTAGACGTTATTTTCACTGCAGTGGAAACTGTGAGAGGATTGAAAATTTGAGCCCTAATGGAAGATCATTCTGGTTCCTTTAAGGAGAACGGAATTTTAAAGGGGCAGTGGTAGAAGCAGGAAGAGCAGTTAGGAGTCTGTCTATTCTTTGCTATAAAGATGGCTGATTATTGAATACTTTGTATTTGCGGGGACTATGGTAGGTACTATATATGCATTTTCTCGTTTAATCCATAAAACTACTTTTTGAAGCAGATGCAGTAATTTTCCTATTTTACAGGAGCAGGGGAGTTGAGGCTTAAGGAGACAGGGTGAGTAAGTGCCAGAGCTAAAATTCAATCAGTTTTATCTGACCTAAATCGTTACCACTATGCTGCTTCTCTACTTGGTAGGGATTCATTAAAAGTAGAATGTTTCTTTAAAAATTCTTAAAAATAAGTAAAAACAAACACAAAAGGGTAAAAACCCAGGAGTCCTGAAAAAAAAATTGAATGTTTTTTTCTTTATTTTTTAGGACTCCACCTGCAACATATAGAAGTTCCCAGGCTAGGGGTTTAATCTGAGCTGCAGCTGCTGGTCTATGCCTCAGCTCACTGCAGTACTGCATCTGTAACCTACTGAGCAAGGCCAGGAATTGAACCTGCAGCCTCATGAATACAAGTTGGGTTCCTAACCCACTGAGCCACAGGGGGATCTCCAAAAGTAGAATGTTTCTTCAGGATTATATCAACTTATAAAAGCAAGTTAGAAATCATAACTGTGATAGATTCATTCAGCAAACATTAGGCCTTTATTAGCTCCTAGGCATTGTGCTGGTTGTGTGAGATACGGAGGTACAGCAGGCGTCTTCCCTGGCGGCAACAGTGTCGTGGCGCTGCGTGGTGGGGAAGACAGACCAGGACGGACGGAATGTTACTTTACTTAGTGCGTGGGGGGGTGGGTCACAGAGAAGGGACGGGCAGTTTATCTTTGAAATAATCTGAATCTTGGGTCTAGAATTCTTGTGAAACACCCAAATTATTACTTTCACTTAACATTTGGATCGTTTAATTAGAGATCCCCGCCCCCCTTTTCCCTGTCTGTCCTATTCACACTATTCTCAGTATAAGATCAGAAGTGACTCTGGAGATAATGAGACCTACCCCTTTGTTGTACAGATGATTTAAGACGAGGATCAGCAAACTACGGCTCATGGAACAAAGCTGCTTGGAAACTAAATATTTTTTATGTTTTTATGTTTTTTTATAAGGTCGGAAAAATACCCACAAAAGACTATTTCGTGGTCATCCCTGGTGGCTCAGCAGGTTTAGGATCCAGTGCTGTTGCTGCTTTGGCTCTTCTTACAGCTGTGGTGCAGGTTCAGTCCCTGCCTGGAAACTTTTATATGCCTCAGGCACAGCCAAAAATAATATTTTGTGACGTGAAAATTGTATAAAATTCAAATTTTTGTTATCTACAAGGAAAGTTTTATTGGCACGCAGCTCCTGCTCGTTCTCACCTGGCCGTTCTAGTATTATTGTAGCTGAGTTAAGTAGTCGATTCACTCAAAAGCTGGGTTTGCCTCTTAGTAGGTGTCGAGCCAAAAGGCACAACGAAGCCAAAGATCTAGAGAAGGGAGGATTTAGTACTTGCAGCAGATAGAACACGGGGTCTTTCCCAAAGCAGTGTCTCTCCAAATAGCAAAACTGGGGAAGTTTTAGCTAGAGGTACATGAATATTCTTGAAGGGGCTTGAGCAGGGGCCAAGGTCGATGGAGTTCAAGCTCCAGTTGATTAAAGTCTCAGAGGTCAACACTGTCATTCCATCTTCCATCCGGTGCAGAAATCAGAGACTTACCAGGTTGTGATGTGTTTTCCTTGAAAAGGTAGTGCGGCTCTGTTTTGTCACTGAACTGTTGTTTCCTGACTGCTTTTCCTTTGTTCCTGCATTCTCTTACTTCCCTTAAGATCTTTGATTACTAAGACCTGTTCAAGGGCAGGCATTGTGACCACACTTAGATGACAGGATGGCTTAGTTTAGGTCAAAAATGGCTTCCCATGTCAGAAAGTCATTCCTGGTTCTCTTTCGCCAGGGAACCCCAGCCCTATGTGCTTACAGTGTGGCCTACAAATCCTAAGATATTTACTGTGTGACCCCTTCCAGAAAAAAGGTGTTGACTTCTGAGTTAGGAGATAGTGATTTTTACTAGGGCTACCAGCAAAACCAGCGGTAGAACCCATAACCCATATTTCCTTTTTGTTTGTTTTTAAGCAAGACTTTTTTTTTTTTTTGGTTGCAGCATGCTGGAGTTTCTGAGCCAAGATTGAATCTGTGCAACAGCAGTGACAGTACTGGATCCTTAACCCTGTGAGCCACCAGGGAACTTCAACACATTTCTTTCTTTCTTTTTAGTTTTTATTTATTTTTGCTTTTTAGGGCCACACCCATGGCATATGGATATTGCCAAGCCAGGGGGTGGAATTGGAGCTACAGCTGTCAGCCATGCCACAGGTCATGGCAACGCTGGATCCCTGACCCACTGAGAGAGGCTAGGGATTGAACCTGCATCCTCATGGATACTAGTCACATTCATTTCTGCTGTGCCGCAACCAGAACTCCCACATTTCTAATTCAAATGCTTTTTATGCTAGTTCACACTAAAAATCTTACTGTAATCTCTGATTTCAGTGTTTTCTTTATCCTGAACACAGTGCTATTTTGTTTTTAATTTTATTTGTTTTTTTTGGCTGTTTGCAGCATATGGTGTCCCCAGGCCAAGGATCAGATCTGAGCCACAGTTGTGACCTAAGTTGTACCTGTGGCAACACCAGATCCTTAACCCAGTGTGCTAGGGCAGGAATGGCACCCCCAAGACACCACTGCCAGTCTCATTGTGCCACAACAGAACTCTATGAACTCAGTTTTTAAATGTGTAATACATACAAATATTACAAAATCCAATAGGGAATATAGTTTGTGTTTCTTTCTAAAGCTAGTCTGTGCACATATGTATAAACTTGTATGTTTTTAAATTATAAATTTGAGCACACCGTGTATGTTGTTCTGCATTCCCGCAGCCACCTCCTCCATGTGACCTCCCTCTCACCCAACCCATGACCAACACACACACACACACACACACACACACTCACACTCACGAAAAAAATACATCTTGGAAGTATTTTGTGTTGGTTTGGAACATTGGCTCTTGAGCCAGCCCTCTGGATTTAAATCCTAGCTCAGTTACTTACTATTAATTATAATCTTGTTCAAGTTATTTAACCTTTCTGTGGCAGTTTATGCAGCTTAAGAAAGAAAGAAAGATCATGCGAAGTGAAACCAGTCAATTAGACAGCAGCACCCAATGCTACCGCTTACATGTGGAAACTAAAAAGACACAATGAACCTCTTTGCAGAATAGACAATGACTCACAGACTTTGGAAAACCTTGGTTTTTCAAATAAGACAATCTGGGGGGTGGGGGGATGCACTGCGGGTTTGGGATACAAAATCTGTAAAATTGACTTGTGATGATTTATGTATACCTATAATTGAAATAAAATCCACTAAGAAAAAAATAAATATGTTATTGTAAAAAAGAAAAAAAAGAAAGAAAAAGAATGGGATTATGTTTGAGACATGCCTGTAAAGGAGGCTTTTTGCATATTATGGAAATTAGCCCTCTGAACAATATGATTTGAAAATATTTTTTGTTTCATTGCTTGCCTTTTTTTTTTTTGGCTGCACCTGTGGCTTATGGAGGTTCCCAGGCCAGGGCCTGAATCAGAGCTGTAGCTGCTAGCCTACACCACAGCCATGACAGTGCCAGGTCTGAACCGTGTCTGCAACCTATACCACAGCTCACAGCAGTGCTGGATCCTTAACCCGCTGAGCGAGACCAGGGATCGAACCTGTGTCCTCATGGATGTTAGATTTGTTAACCACTGAGCCATGGTGGGACTTCCTGTCAATCTTTTTTTTTAATAAAAGGCATATGACATAATTTGATGTTACGTTAAATATTTTGATAAGTAGACTTATCTGGAGATTATTTGAAAATTCTTCCATGTTGTCTTCTAGTACTCGTCTGTTTGGCTGTGCCCGTGGCATCTAGAAGGTCCCCAGGCTGGGGATTGAACCTGTACCACAGTAGTGACAGTGTTATATCTCTAACCCGCTGAGCCACCAGGGAACTCCTAGTACCCTTATGTTATCTATTTTTATGTTTAACTTTTTGATCCATTTTACATTTATTTTGGTGTCAGCTGGAAAATAATAGCATAAAATAAGTGTATCTTTCTCCAGTGTAGGGTCAGCAACTTAGCTCTTCTTCCTCAAATGCTTTTTTGAAATATAGATGCTATGTAAATAAGTCTCAGCTCTCAGAAATACCAAATTTCTGGATATTTGAGGTTAAGTAGAAATGTTTGGTTTATTATTGAGAATATAGTTGTAAAGACAGGAAAAATACCTTTCCCAAGTAAAACCCAGATTAAGTATGTTTAAATGAACCAAACATTGCATTCCTGAGAAATATTTAGGTGTTTATTCATCTGCGGCATTTGTCTTAAGAGTGCTTTTATGAAAAAAGAAGTAAGGAGTTCTCTTGTGGCTCAGCAGATTATGGTTCTGGCATTGTCACTGCAGCGGCTTGGGTCACTGCTGTGGTGTGGGTTTGACTCCTGGCATGGGAACTTCTATATGCTGTGGGTGTGGTCAAAAAAAAATTTTTTTTTATGATTTTATTCTCTTCTCACCTCATTTAGGCTGCGAGTTATAAGGACCCAGCATCATATAGAAGCGCTTGTTGAGCATCGAAATGGCCAGGTTGTGGTTTCGGCATCCACTCGTGAATGGGCCATTAAAAAGCATCTCTATAGCACCAGAAATGTGGTGGCTTGTGAGAGTGTAGGCCAAGTGCTGGCGGAGCGATGCCTGGAAGCAGGAATCAACTTCATGGTTTTCCAGCCTACTCCTTGGGAGGCAGCCTCAGACTCGGTATTTCTGTTTTCGTGTGATCTTAGAAGATACTGTGGTAATTCTTGACCTTAGACACTTAGATAATCGTAGTTCCTTTTATTAAGGTCTTTGCATGTGTCAGGCCCCGAGCTGAGGATCCTGAAGTGCATTACCTCACACCGTCCTCACAGTAGCCTATAGAGCCAGGGCTGGTGTTATCTGTTGTATATCTGAGTAAGCTGGGGCTGGCTGCCTGGCTCAGTGTGACAAGGGGGTGGGCTTCAAACGCATATAATTGATTCTGTGGCCATAATGTGTTGACCACCCTACTTTCCAGTTTATATAATAACATCTTGTTTGTATAATATTTTATTCATTCATTCATTCGTTCATTTATTTATTTATTTTTGCCTTTTTGTCATTTTAGGGCCGCATTTGCAGCATGTGGAGGTTCCCAGGCTAGGGGTCTAATCGGAGCTGTAGCCACTGGCCTACGCCGCAGCCACAGCAACGCAGAATCCGAGCCGCGTCTGTGGCCTACACCACAGCCACAGCCACGCAGGATCCGAGTCGCGTCTGCAACCTACACCACAGCTCACAGCAACACCGGGTCCTTAACCCACTGAGCAAGGCCAGGGATCGAACCCGCAACCTCATGGTTCCTAGTTGGATTCGTTAACCACTGCGCCACGACGGGAACTCCTGTATAATATTTTAAAACACTGCCAGTCCTTCACATGTTTACATTCTCTCTCTTTTTTTAAATCTATGTCATCATTAAGATCACTTTCTGAGAGTTCCCTTCGTGGCTTAGTGGAAACGAATCCAACTAGGAACCACGAGGTTTCAGGTTCAATCCCTGGCTTCACTCAGTGAGTTAAAGATCGGTGTTGCCATGAGCTATGGCGTAGGTCGCAGACGCAGCTCACATCTGGTGTTGCTGTGGCTGGGGTGTAGGCTGGCAGCTGTAGCTCTGATTAGACCCCTAGCCTGGGAACTTCCATATGCCGCCTGTGCAGCCCTAAAAGCAAAAAAAAAGAAAATCACTTTCTGAAAAACCAGTGTACGCTGAGAAGATTGTTGGCAAGGAGCAAATCAGTTGTTTCTCTTCTGAAACAATCAAGTGAAGTGAACTGCTTGTTGTCAGCTTGTGTGCTGACCTAATCTTTGCCTTGTTTCCTGATCTTCAAAACCAGATAAAACGGCTACAACATGCTATGACAGAAGGCGGTGTGGTGCTGCAGGAGCCTCGGAGAATCTATGAATGAAACGGAAGCGTTGTTTGGAATTTGTGAGTGTAAAGCTGCCAGCTGCTCATCTCGCAGAAGAGAGCATCTGGAGGAACCGCCGCCTGGACGTTCTGTGTACTCGCCTCCCCTTGGAATGCTCTTAGTAGTTGAAGTCACGTCCTCCCCTTGTGCGTGTTGGTTTGTTTTCAGTAAAGGGTTAGATTCTTCCCCTCTCCTGGACGTGGAGAGGTATCTGAGAAGAGCTGTTGCTAATTATAATTAACTTTTGAAAGACATTGTAAGTTAAAGAATAAAGGTATATTATGAACTGTTTTCTGATTAAATGAAGTTTTTTTCGCCTTTGAGCTCACAGTGGCAAGGAACACAGGAGGTTTATGCAGAGCACTTGTGACTAGCTGGGTGGGTAAGCTCAATAAATGACAGCTGTTTTGCTCAGGGTGTGGAGGTGTTTTTTTTTTTTTAATGGGAAATGTCAATTTATAAGAAGCAGTCTTAGTAACGTGAAGATAAAAGGCAGTTGGGCTCCTGGACCATAATAGGAAGAACCAGATTTGAAAGAAAGGAATGCAGGGTGGAAAAGTGCAGAAAAGAAGGGGTTAGTGTGTGCTAAATTTACCATGAAGTGAAAGCATATTAGGAGGTGAAGCTTGAGGTGTATTCAAGGTGATAGAAAACTGAAGTGGGGCAGGTGGAGCCACGGCAGTTATCTTAAATGTGTGCATAAATCACGGTGGGCAGTTAACTGATTTTGGCTATAAGACAAATGTGAAGAGGAAGAACTAGTAAGCAGTTAAGGTGGCTTCTAGAGCATTCCTCCCCCCCATGTTTTAAATGTGTACTCCAGTTGTGTGTGTACACAGAAGTGAAATAACATTGCTCTTGTCAATTTGATTTTTTTTTTTTCTTGTAGGGCTGCACCCATGTATATGGAGGTTCCCAGGCTAGGGGTGGAATCAGAGCTGTAGCCTCTAAGCCTTTGTCACAGCCACAGCAATGCCAGATCCGAGCCGGTCTGCAAACTACACCGCAGCTCGCAGCAATGCTGGATGTTAAACCCACTAAGTGATGCCAGGGATAGAACCTAAATCCTCATGGATTCTGGTCACATTCATTTCTGCTGAGCTGTGACGGGAACTCTGCTATTGTCAATTTGAGTACTTAGTATGTTATTTTATTGCTTTTGGCCACACCTGAGGCATGTGGAGGTTTCAGGACCAGGAGTGGAACTTGAGCCACAGCAGCAACCCCGGCCACAGCAGTGACGACACCGGATCCTTAACCCACTGAGCCACCAGGGAACTCTCAACAGGTTATTTGTTTTACTTTTTTTTTTTTTTTTTGGCTTCTTAGGGCCCCACCCACGGCATATGAGAGTTCCCAGGCTAGGGGTCAAATCAGAGCTGTAGCTGCCAGCCTACAGCACAGCAACATGGAATCGGAGCTGTCTGTGACCTTTACCACAGCTCAGCAACACCAGGTCCCTAACCCACTCAGTGAGGCCAGGGATTGAACTCACAACCTCATGGATACTAGTCGTGTTCGTTTCCATTATGCCACAAAGGGAATGCCCTCGACAAGTTATTTTAAAAAGAAATATATATGCACCAACATTTTTAAAAAGCATGATTGATTCTGAGAGGCCTTCAGAATGCAATGACTTAGTCCCCTTTTGACCAACAGATACCCTGCGAGGAGACGTTTACACATACACGTTATAGTTCTAATATTTTCTTCCCTCATTTTAAAGATTGGAGCATCTCACTTTGAAGACCACAGTCCTAGAAGGCTGTTTGAACAAGTCTGAAATTAGAGGGAGGAAGTAAAGACGTGCACTAGAGAGTGTGGCTTTGGAAATGGTGACAAAAACAGGGTTCACCATAATCATGCTCCAGGTAGGGGTTTTTATGCAAGGAGTATGACCTACACCTTCGGTGTGTACCAAGGATTCCTTCGGCTTGATGGGCAATTTTTTTTTTTTTTTTTTT
>PVHT020000077.1:1163635-1182041 GCA_004024745.2 Catagonus wagneri | reverse complement strand
CTCCCAGTACCCCTCCTGCCCAGCTCCCAGTACCCCCACCCAGCTCCCAGTACCCCTCCTGCCCAGCTCCCAGTACCCCCACCCAGCTCCCAGTACCCCTCCTGCCCAGCTCCCAGTACCCCCACCCAGCTCCCAGTACCCCTCCAAAGCAGACCGTCAGCAGGAGGTGGAGGTGCTCCCGAGGGCTGACAGAAGGGTAGAGGCCAAGTGTTTGGCTTCCTGTTACAAAATAAGACTCAGAACAGAAATGGTCTTTTTGGGACCATTTTCTTGCCCAGAACCCCCTCTCATATAAGCATTGTCTCATGGTTCTGTGTCTTTCCAGCATTTCCACTTTCTTTGCCTTTTTATGGCCTTGCCCACAGCATGTGGAAGTTCCCAGGGTCAGGGGCTGAACCCTGCCACCATTGAACCCAGAGCCAGAGCAGTGACAAGGCTGGATCCTTAACCCACTGAGCCACGAGGGAACTCACTCCAGCGTTTCTGCTCTCCCATGGCCCTTTTTAGTTCTCTGGATAAGGACCAAATCAAGGCGGTGATCGATGAGGTGACGCGCTGGCTGGACCTGGCGGAGGAAGGCGACTGGATGACCCTCGCCGGGATCACCGGTAGGCAGAAGGACCCCCTGGCCTGGGAGCTTTGGAACTGCTCACTGTCGCGTGCCAGGGCGTGGGGACATCCTTTTTCTCCGGTGGATCCTGGGCACCAGCTCAGCAGACAGCCCTTGCTGTGGCAGCGAGCCCTGACCTCCGTTCAGAGGTTGAAGGGCTTCTGTTGTGAATAGAAGGCCGAGGAAGTTGGGAGCTCCCTGGTGGTTTAGGGGTTAGGACTCGGAGCTTTCACCGCTGCAGCCAGGGTGCAACCCCAGGTCTGGGAACTGAGACCCTCCGTCGGGTTGCTGCACGCCGCAGCCAAAAAAAGAGAAAACAAAGTTAAGATGGAGGAAGTAAAGTCCCCTTCAGAGCCGTCCCTTTTATCCCGCGGGCTCTTCCTTTCCTTTTGTTAACGTCTGAGTTTCCCCGCGTAGCGCGGTGGGAAGGCCCTAGAATAGCCTTCGCAACCCTGGCCTGTGGACCCGGGGCTCTCTGAGACCATTTGCAAGGAGCTTGCGAAGTCAAAACTGTTGTCGGCATATCGCTCAGCTCTCAGTCGCCATTGTCACTGATGACACTGGCCCTGATGACCCTGCAGGAGGTAAAGCGGGCACCTCGGCACGGGCGGGAGGCGAGGGTTCTGCCTCTGAGCCGCCAGGGCCCTTGAGCACAGGCAAATGGGGAGCATCAGACCACACTGACGAATGGAAGTCCCCAGGTCGGGATTGAACCCGTGCCACTGCATGCTGGGTCCTTAACCCTCTGTGCCACAGCGGGAACTCTGGTCATTGTGTTCTTTGTTACCACTTCCAGTTTAAAAAAAAAAAATTCCCGGTTTTATTTAAGAACTTTCTTGGTAAAATAATGACTCATTCTTATATTGAATCTTAACCTTTGTTCATCTTTCAAATTGTTCTATATGCCAGATTAAGTATGCAAAAAATAAAAGTGCACGAAATACCTCTGCTGCTTACCCAAGTAGAGCGGGTGTCCTGAGGAAAAGCACTCATGCAAGCCTTTGGGTTGAGAGCTCAATTAGCTGCCCCCCCCCTTTTTTTTTAAGATTATTTTTACTTGAGGGAACTGACTGGTTATTTCAATATGAACATGGGTATTTTCTATCGTTTCCTCAAGTGAAAAAAGTAAGTCTGTTTTCAGGAGACTAACTTACTAGAGATGAAATTGGAGCTTTTCAATGAAAAACTGGAATTTTGGAAAACTTGAATCGGACACCATAAGCTTGACAGCCATAAGCAACCTCCTGGTGAGCTCAGCGGCTGTATTCACGAGCGTCTTCTGATGGTATTGGGCGGCGTGTGCGCATTTGGCGGGGCTGTGTAACTCAGCAGAACAGTATTTTCCAAATAACCAGGGCAAGATGTTACAAAGTCCTGGGCAAAAGTATAAAGGGTCTATTTTATTTTACTCTTTAAAGGGCCACACTCATGGCACATGGAAGTTCGGGGCCAGGGACCGAATCTGAGTGGCAGCTGTGTCTAGTGCCGGACCGTTTAACCAGCTGGGCTGGGCCAGCGTCAAACCCGCACCACAGCAGCAACCTGAGCCACCGCAGTTGATTCTTAACCCACTGCACCTCCCGTAATGGCTTTAATTAAAAAAAAAAAAGGTAGTGATTTTTCATTTCAGGTATGGTCTTGATTTCTAGCACGGTGGCTATCAAGAACTAGAACCCACACACAGAAAGACTCTTGGGGTCTGCAGGTAGAGCAGCCCTGAGCTCAGAAACTTGGAGAAGGCCGTCCCAAACCCCGCCGTGCCAGGACCCAGTTACCCGGCCTCGAGGGCTGGGGTGCAGCTCAGAGCTGCCTTCCAGGATCCGTCCAGCTCTGGGCCGCTTCGCCTCCCCGGCGCCTCCTGAGCGGGAGGCGGGCTGCCGCTGGGGCCCGCGGTGGCCCCGTACAAGCCTTGTCTCCTGCCGCAGGCTTCCAGGCCTTCGAGGTCCAGCTGGTGCTGCGGAAAGCCCTGCCCGACGTCTGGACGGTGCCGAGAGACCAGGGGGTGAGTCCTCGCTCCAGGGGCCTGGATCTGGCCTCTGGGAAAGGCCCCCCGAACCCCCTCCCTTTTAGATGAAGGACCACTCCTTTGACCTCGTTCCCACGCACGCAGGCCGCGGGGACCTTGTCCACACGTTTCCTTTCAGGTGGTAGTGAAGAAAGTAAGTCAACAGCATCGCTGGTACCTGGAGAACACCTCCTGTGACCGAGAGAGCTGCTGGAAGGAGAAGATTCTGCTCTCCGCCAGGGGTTTCTCCGTGTTTTTCCAGATGCTGGTGAAAGCCCAGAAGGTAGGGAGAAAAAATGTCTTGCCTTGTCCTGAGCCCGTCTTTTGTATTTCCGGCTGTAGACCCTAAGGAGTCCTTCAGCGGTTACCTAGGACTCCTTAGATTGAGTGATTTCCTCTTTGTTAACTGGCTTTATGACTCTTCCTCGCTTTCTCCGCATGGTAAAAGATCAGTCTGGGGAAAGTCCATCCTTAGGAAATCTCGCTGTCTCTTCGCTCCTTTCAGGCACACGGGCATTTCTGTACCCGTTGGCCTAAGCCGGCGTGGGGACTGCACGCATCCGCTTCGCAGCTTAGATTCTCAGTGTGGCCCAGGCCTTGAGCTCCTCCAGCTCCCTGCTTTTCTGGCGTGTAGGCTGTCAGCTGCCTTCCCCCGGGGGAGGAATTACCGTGCTGTCAGAAGGCAGTGGGTTCTAAAGCTACACCCTTGGCAAGAGACAGCAGTCAGTCTGTAGTGTCTGCTTGATTTTTAAAACCGCGTCTCTGTCCTCTGCCGGTTTCCTGCAAGCAGCCCTTGGTGGGACACAACATGATGATGGACCTGCTGCATCTCCACGAGAAGTTCTTCAGGCCTCTCCCAGGTAGGGGCGGACCTGCCGTTCCCCTTCCTCTCGTCCAGATGTGCCGTCTGGCAGGGGGCTGGCCCGGAGTCACGCTCCCGAGCTAACCCCACCGGCACCCCTGCCCAGGGTCCCCAGGTCTCCGGAGAGGCAGGCAAACTTGTGCCTCTTACCATTTTCCTGGAGCTGGGGGGCTTTTTAGGGAGCAAAACTTACATTTGAATTGATAGCCCTCCCTCCTCCCATTACAGAAGTTGTCCCGTGTCATTGTACAAAACTTAGCAAAATCAGGAGCTCCCTGGTGGCCTAAGAGGCTAAGGACGTGGTGGTGTCACTGCCGTGGCATGGGTTTGATCCCTGGCCCGGGACTTCTGCCTGCCACAGGAATGGTCAAGGGGGAAAAAAAAAAAACCCAAAAATAATAATCTTAGGGGAGTTCCCGTCATGGCTCAGCGGAAACAAATCTGACTAGCATCCATGAGGATGCAGGTTTGATCCCTGGCCTCGCTCAATGGGTTAAGGATCCAGTGTTGCCATGAGCTGTGGTGTAAGCTGGCAGCTACAGCTCTGATTCAACCCCTAGCTTGGGAACCTCCATATGCTGCAAGTGTGGCCCCAAAGAAAAGCCAAAAAAAAGCCAAAAAAACTTAGCAAATCAAAAATCAGCCAAAAAAACTTAGCAAATCAAAACTCAGCAAAGACAAAGTACCTTCTATTGTAGCTCTAGTCCTAACACTTTGTGCTTTTTTTCTGTGTTGTGGTTTTTTATGTATTTGGCCAATTATGCATTTGATTTTGTTTAGCTTTTGTTGACTTACCAAAAGCATTCCTTTATGTCATTAATCTAATATGATTTTAATGGCCACAAGGTCGTGGTCTTGATGGCTGTCCCAGCTTTTTCCATGACTGATGCCATTGGACACAGCAGTGGGGCGTGAAGCAGCAGGTAAAAATAGACCTTCAGATGTCCTGCTGGAGCCCTCGTTCCACCCCTTGTTACGTGAGATCTCATGCAAATTACTTAGTGTACCTGTTGTCTCAGTTTCCTCGTCTATAAAACGGGGTAATAATATCAACATCAGAGTTTAGGGATCAAATTAACTAAAGTACAGAGAACACTGGTGTAGACTGAAAGGGGCGAGACGGTTCTAGGAGGTTTACTCTAAGAAACAAACTGATAAATGCACCTTGGGTTGGAAGTTCCTGCTGTGGTACAGGGAGGGTTAAGAGTCCGACTGCAGCAGCTCGGGGCGCTGAGGAGGTTAAAGTTCGATCCCCAGCCCAACACAGTGGGTTAAAGGATCCGGCGTTGCCACCACTGCGTATGGAAGTTCCTGGCCCGGGAGCTTACATGTGCCACGGGTGTCGCCGTAAAAAACAAAACCAGACCTCAGGTTGAGCATCTTGAGAGACTTGGGGGAGAATTAAGGGTAAAATAATCGCTCACCGAAAGACTGAGCAGGAGTTCCTGTTTGGCTCAGTGGGTTGTCGCTGCTGTGGCTCTGGCTCCCACTGTGGCACGGTTTCAGTCCCTGGCCCGGGGACATCCACGTGCCACGGGCAAAGCCAAAGGACAAAACGGGGAGTTCCCGTCGTGGTGCAGCGGAAAGGAATCTGACTAGTAACCGTGAGGTGGCGGGTTTGATCCCTGGACTCCCTCAGTGGGTTAAGGATCCAGAGTTGGCCACGAGCTGTGGTGTAGGTTGCAGGCAGCTCAGATCCTGCGTTGCTGTGGCTGTGGCGTGCTACAGATCGGACTGGATCCCTAGCCTGGGAGCCTCCATATGCTGCGGGTAGGGCCCTAAAAAGCAAAAACAAAACAAAACCCTGAGCAAACTGCTGAACAAAAAATTGGTGGAACGAAAACTGTGCCCGAAAGGAAGTCACTGGGGGCGATGGCCGGGCCCCTGGGCAAGGAGTACGCAGGTGCCGACAGCGGCGAGGGGCAGGAGGTGGAAGTTCTGGGAATAACCGTCTCAGAGTTAGTGCCCCAAACTGGGAATGGCCTGGCAGCGTGGGAAACGGCCTGGCAGCGTAAGCACGTTCTTTGGAGATGTGGGGGCGAACCCCAGAAGGGCAGACTGAGGGCAGTTGCCTTTGGGGACCAGGAAGTGGGAGAGTAGAGAAAAGAAGGATAGCAGGGGATTTGATCGGTTTGTTTTGCAAAAAAAAAACCTCTTTATTTGTATTTCCCGTCCTGGGAACTTCCATCTGCGGCAAGTGCAGCCAAAAAAAAATCCACAAACAACAAAAAACCCTACAACTATATGCAGATGTAATTTTGATAAAATTGTTATCAGAGCACTTAGAAGTTTTAATTTCTTGGCTTCTTCTCTGAACATTTACAAGTGACTGACTTTTCTCCAGAACTATCTCTTCATCCTCCTCCTCCGCGGCCGGAGCTTTGCAAAGTGCATTAACTAAGCCTGACTTTGCTGTTAGAGATGGTGATGTCAGGCCGGCTTGAGATTTAGAAATCCTGAGTGATGAGGAGTAGTTTCTGTTCTATTTTATTCGCTCTGTTAGCCAGTGTCGCTGACAAGCCAGCGTGGAGAAGTTCTTCCCATTTTACTGCGAACTCGCTGCTGACTCTCTGGGTCTATCCCTGCAGAAAGCTACGACGAGTTTAAGCTGAACATTCACAGCCTATTTCCTGTTCTCATCGATACCAAGAATGTGACCAAGGATGTCTGGAGGGTAATCAGTTAAACTGCTTTGGGGAAAGGAATGCTTCTTTGTCCCTGTAACACTTAGATTTCTCGCTCTTTTTTTTTTTTTCTTTAACGACTTTTATTTTTTCCATATTTGATTTACAGTGTTCTGTCAATTTCTGCTGTACAGCAAAGTGACCCAGTCTCTCTCTCTCTCTCTCTCTCACACACACACACACATGTGTGTGTGTATATATATATATACATGCATTCTTTTTCTCACATTATCCTCCGTCATGTTCTATCATAAGTGACTGGTTATAGTTCCTTGTGCTGTACAGCAGGAGAGTTCTCGCTCTTGGAGTTCCTGTTGTGGTGCAGCGGAAATGAATCCAACTAGGAACCATGAGGTTGCGGGTTCGATCCCTGGCCGCTCTCAGTGGGTTAAGGATCTGGCATTGCCGTGAGCTGTGGTGTAGGTCGCAGATGCAGCTCAGATCCTGCGTTGCTGTGGCTGTGGTGTAGGCCAGCCACTGCAGCTTCAATTGGACCCCTAGCCTGGGAACCTCCATATGCCATGGTTGCAGCCCTAAAAAGACAAAATAAATAAATAAGCCTTAAGCTGATCATAGTTAATTGTTCAGTAAGAGAGCCACAGAAATGGGCCTGGGTTCCTTGGTACATCCTTGCCTGGAGACATACTCCTTACCTGTAGCTCATGCATTTCTAGCCCCGATGGTGTCTGTGACGCTGCCCAGCTCCATGCGTTGGGGTCCTGGGGTGACGTGGGGCTGATCTGAAGGAACAAATGCATCTCCTTACACACGAGATGAGGTCAGCTCTAGGACTTGGGACCTGGCAGGTCCTTAGACCTGATGCTCTGCATGTGTGTCCTTGGCCAGGTCTGGGGTCTTGGAGTCCTGTGTTTCTCAGACCCCTTCAACACTTGTCTTCGAAGGAAGGTGGTGTCAGTTGTGTTCGTGGCAGTTTTCCTAGGCTGGCTTGGGTCCCTTATAGGAAGGAAACCCAAGGATACTGGGAACCCTGACACCTGAATGGGGGACTGAGGACCGACCCGTGCGAGTGAAGAGAGAGAAATTTACAGGAAGCAGCAGTTTCCGGGGCATTTTCATGGTCATTTGGTAACACCCAAGGCAGGTAATAAACAAAACACAGATGCCTTATTCTCTCTCATTTTGTTTTCCGTAACTGTAGGAACTGAGCTTCCCAAGGGTTTCAAATCTTTCTGAAGTTTATGAAGTCCTGAACAGGTAAGGAGGCTGGTTTCGGAACTGCTCACAGAGCGGGCGTTTCCAGTTGGGGCGCCTTTTGCTCCTAGGATGCACCTGGCAACACAGCTGTTTTCGGTGGTTACAGCTCAGGGGTGTCATTGGCATCAGTGAGTAGAGGCTGGAGTGCACAGGGTGGCCCCCAGCGCGAAGAATCCTCCAGCCCCACGTGCACTGGCGCTGGGGATGCGAGACCCTGTTTAGGGGGGAGGGGACCTGGTTTCATTACATGTTGTTTTCCGTCCACCAGAGTTTTATTCCTCTTTAAATTTTTTTTTCCCGTGGATTTACAGTGTCCTATTAATTTCTGCTGTACAGCAAAGTGACTGAGTCGTACATATATATGCATTCTTCTTTTTGCATTATCATCATGTTCCATCACGAGTGACTGATAGAGTTCCCTGGGCTGGACAGCAGATCTCATTACTTATCCACTCCAAATGCAATAGTTGGCATCTGTTAATTCCATGCTCCCCGTGCATCCCGCTCCCTCCCCTTCCGCCTTGGCAACCGCAGGTCTGTTCTCCAAGTCCCTGAGTTTGTTTCTGTTCTGTAGACAGGTTCGTTTGTGCCATATTTTAGATTTCATATGTAAGTGATATTGCATTTGTCTTTCTCTTTCTGGCTGACTTCACTTAGTACGAGGGTCTCTAGTTCCATTCATGTTGCTGCAAATAGCATTATTTTGTTCTTTTTATGGCTGGTGGTATTCCATTGTGTACATATACCACATCGCCTTAATCCATTCATCTGTCAATGGACATTTAGGTTGGTTCCATGTCTTGGCTATTGTGAATAGTGCTGCAATGAACATACGGGTGCATGTGTCTTTTTGAATGAAAGTTTCGTCTGGGTATATGCCCAGGAATGGGATTGCTGGATCGTATGGAAGTTCCCAGGCTAGGGGTCGAATTGGAGCTGCAGCTTCCTGACTACATGGCAGCTCACAGCAACACCAGATCCTTAACCCACTGAGCGAGGTCAGGGATCGAACCCACGTCCTCGTGGGTACTAGCTGGGTTTTTTACCACTGAGCCACAGTGGGAACTCCCGTATGGTAGTTCTGTATTTAGTTTTCTGAGATATCTCCCAGGGTTTTCTTCTTTTGATCTCCTTCTGGTCATTGGAGTGGTAATGCTGTGGGGACGGCTTTTCTCCTTCTTTTGGATCCTGCTGTTGTTCTCAGGCTTGCAGCAGTGCCGGGCATAGTAGCTGCTCGTAAACGAGCGAATGGATGGTTAGCACCTTGGCGAGTTCCTGACCTCCTTGCAGGGAGAGTGGCCCCGTTCCCTCAGCCCAGCTGCACTGCTGGGGTGCTGGGGGCGGGGATTGCCCGGAAGGAGCTGGACTGGGCGGGGATGCCTAGGCTGGGGACAAGTGTCTGATAAACGCTCCAATTAGAGCCTCTTGCACTGCTGTCCTTTCATCTGTCTTGTGGCCTGGTTACCAAAACCTGTCTGCCCAGGCCTACACCTGCCTTCTGCTTTGATTTTTAAAGGAGTCCCATATGGAGTTCCCGTTGTGGTTCAGTGGGTTAAGAACCTGACATAGTGTCCATGAGGACGTGGGTTCGATCCCTGGCCTCACTCAGTGGGTTAAGGATCTGGTGTTGCCTTGAGCTGTGGCTCAGATCTGGCGTGACTATGACTGGTGTAGGCCAGCAGCTGCAACTTCAGCTGGACCCCTGGCCCCGGGAACTTCCATATGCCGCAGGTGCAGGCATAAAAAGACAAAAAAAAAAAGAAAAAGGAGTCTGAGTACTGGGGACACTTATCTATGTTAACCTAAGAGGGTGAAGGCAGAACAGGAGGGGGTTGTTTGTAGTGAATGTTGCTTATCTATTTTTGTTTTCTAATAGTGACTTGAATCCCACCAGGGATTCTGGGCCAGTGATTATCCACGCAAGCAAGTGTGAGAAGTACGGTACGTGCCCACGAGCGGCTGGCACGGCCCTGAGGTGTGGTGCCGCGGCTGCCCCTGGGCCCTGCTCCTCTTGTAACCCCTCCCTCGGAGGGAGCTCTGAGAAGGTGTCGGCTCCCCTTTGACTCAGTGGCTTCCCCCGGGGGCACCCCTGCAGCCCAGGGAGGACGCGGGCAGGGGGCTGTGGGCAGGAGGAGGGTGCGGGGCCCCAGGGGCTGGCAGCCGGCTGGCGTGGGCGTGGGCTGGGGAAGAGAGGCTTGCCCAGCCTGTGTCCTAATCGCCGCCTGACTGTCTCTCCTGCTTCTGGAAAAACACCTCAGTGGAGACCAAGTACCCCCACGAGGCAGCCTACGACGCCTTCCTCTGCGGGTCAGGTGAGAGCCGCTGCCCTTTAGAGGCGACCTGTCTTTTTGCCACAGTCCCCCCGCCGTCCCTAGGCCGCCCCGGCCCTGTCGCTGTCAGGTGGGTTGCCCCTGGAGCTGAAGCCTGGGTCTGCGTATCTGCTAAGGCGACAGGCCTGAGCCCTGCTGCCCGTCACAGTCCTGGCTTCTTTCTCGCAGTTCTTCTGAAAGTGGCACACTTGCTCCTGTGGAAAGTTCGCGGGTGAGTGTCCCTCCAGCCTGCCTTCTGACGGGTCAGCGTTGCCGCGTCTCCCGTGAGCCGGGGCCTGGGGCTCCTGAGAAGGGAGGACCCAGGCGTCCTGGGGTAAATGACCCACTTAAGGAAAGCGACCTTCGCCCCGGGCTGCTCCCCGCCCCCGCCTCTGGGCTTGGCCTTGGCGCCCAGGCAGTGGGTCAGGGTGGGGTTCCAGCACCCCCGCCAGTGCCCCTGTGTTCTTGCTTCATTCCCCTCCTGTTTCCTTCTGTCCTGTAAGTAAGTCACAGTGAGGCAGGAGGACAAAAGCTTCAGGTCAACAAGTGGCCTGTCCTCAAGGTTCATACCTTCGGTCTGGGGAGAAGGGCAGTGACTGGGGGTGAGACACCCAGGGGAAGGGTTCCTAAACCCCGAGTGAGCTCTCACGTGAATTTCACTGTGGCGTCTTCATCCTGGATGCCTGCGGTGCTGGGCTCGCGGGCGCCAACTCTGCATTTGAACTCTGCCTGCTGTGGCTCTGTCCTTGATAGATGTATGTACGTATGTGTGTGTATATATATGTGTGTGTGTGTGTGTGTATGTGTGTGTGTATATGTGTGTATATATGTGTATATATGTGTGTGTGTGTGTGTGTGTATATATATATATATATATATATATATATATATATATAAAATGTTTGTGTCTTCTTAGGGCCCCACCTGCAGCATATGGAGGTTCCCAAGCTAGAGGTCGAATCAGTGCCACAACTGCCGGCCTACACCACAGCCACAGCAACGTGGGATCAGAGCCGCATCTGTGACCTTCACCACAGCTCACAGCAACGCCGGATCCTTAACCCACTGAGCAAGGCCAGGGCTCGAACCTCCATCCTCATGGATACTATTCGGTTCATTGCTGCTGAGCCACAACGGGAACTCCTGCGTGTGTTTGTTAGGTAGGACCTAGCGGGCCAGGTGAAGGAGCTGGCTGAGACCGTGTTCTCCGGAGCTGGCTTGGGAACGTTTTTAGACTGTACCCTGTTGATGTGGGTACTGCCTGTATCTGTCCATTTAGGTAAAGGACACGACGCATAGAAAGAGCTAATGACACACTGATGCGAGGCTTGTGGCTTAAGTCAGAAGCCCATCCCCCCTCCCAGTCTTCGGCGACCGCGTGCAGGGCCGCGGCGGCAGCTAAGGGCAGTGGAGCCTGTCCACGCCGCGGCACCCGGGCTTTGCCTCCTTAGTTTCTTTTAATCCTCCCAACCTGTAAACCTTCGGAGGTTTGGGGAAGTTCCGAAGCAGCCCCGGCTGCCCGACTCCGAGGCCTGGGCCTTCTCCCGGGCCTGTGCCCGGGTGCGTGGTGGTGCCTGGTGCAGGTGGGGCTGGGGGAGAACAGGGCTGCGGACTAGAGGCGGCCATCTGGGACCAAGGCTGCTGTCCCGTCGAGAGTGATAAAGTGGACCTTCCTCTGAGCAGTGGCCTCTCCCTCCTCCTGAGCCTCTGGCCAATGTCCGTCAGCAGCGGGACTTTACCAGACTGTCACCAGGGCGCTCCGCTTGGGCCTGGGCCACCATGAGAGCCCACCGGCCGTCTGGGGGAGGCGCGCCAACATAAGCCCCCAGCCGTGGGCGGGAGGGCGCTCTCGGGCAGCGTCCCCCCCGGCCTGTCCCCGGACCCTTGGCTGTGGCCGAGGGCTCGGGCACAGCCGCTCACGTGCCTGAGCGCCCCCCCCCCCCCCCCCCCCCCCCCCCCCCCCCCCCCCCCCCCCCCCCCCCCCCGTCCCCGCAGCGCTGTCCCCATCCCCGAGCCCTCCTTCCCGCTGTACCTCGATGTGCTGGCGCCCTACGTGAACCAGGTGAACCTCATCCGAGCCGGGGTCCCCAAGATCGTAAGTAGACTTCATTTTGCCCTTTTCCCGTATCTGGAGGCTCCTGCCGGGCGCAGCTTAGGTCTCTGGGCATCTTAAGGGGTTCTGACCGTATCCAAACTCGGGGAATCCGAGAGGGTGTATGCACCCCGCCAAGCTCGTTGTTTTTGCTTGCGTTTTGCTGCCGGAAGCGGGTGAACTCGCTCGTTGCATCCCCCCCGCCCCCCTCCCGCAGACGGAGCCTGCCGGGTCGCTCGGGGTTCTCCCGCCGGGGAAGGGAGGCGGTCCGCGGTGAAAAGCTCTCCTGTTCTCCCGCTGCCTCGTAGAATTTCTCGGGTCCGGACCACCCCAGCGTCCGGCCCCCCATCCTCATCCTCAGCGTCCGGAGGTGGCCCGAGGTCAGCGAGCAGCAAGTCTACCGCGAGTTTCAGAATCTCTGCAAATTCGACGTCAGGAGACTCACCCGGAGCCAGTTCCTGCTCTTGACCAATAAGTTTAAGGAGTGGGTGCCCCAGACCGTGGCCGCCCCCGCTGACCGCGGCCCCCCAGCCTCCTCCGGGCGGGTCCGGCGGCCGCGCGCTGACTGGCGCCTCCTCCCCTCAGCGCCCGGAGCATCTTGAAGGAGTACAGGTGCCACCCCACCCTGCAGGTCTCCCTGTACCGCTACTGGAGGCACTCCCCGGACATCAACTGCTTGTTACAGTAAGTGGCCGGGACAGGCCCGCTTCCCACTGCCTGGGGGTCCCCGTCCAGAGTGGGTGGCGCACGCGTCCCTGGCCGGTGTGTGCTGTGGGGTCGCGGAGGAGGGGTGACTGGACGCTGCTCGGAAATGTCCAGCAGGGCTTGATGGCGCGTCTGCTGTACTCAGCACCGTCCTAGGGTCTGGGGCTCCGTGGATGAACAAGACAAACCCGGCTGCCGCGGGGCTCACGCTGCAGTGGGAGGTGGCGAACAGCTAACAGGTGAACCGCGTGGTACATCAGCCGAAGCCTTTAGAAATGAGCAGGGGAGTTCCCGCTGTGGCTCAGCAGAAATGAACCCGGCTAGTATCCATCGGGATGTGGGTTCGATCCCTGGCCTTGCTCAGTGGGCTAAGGACCTGGTGTTGCTGTGAGCTGTGGTGTAGGTCGCAGATGAAGCTCGGATCCCGCATGGCTGTGGCTGTGGCTGTGGCTGTGGCATAGGCCGGCAGCTGCAGTTCTGACTCAACCCCTAGCCTGGGAACCTCCATGTGCTGTGGCCCTAAAAAGACAGAAGAAAAAGAAGAGCAGGGTGGGGAAGTGGGGGTGGGAGCTGGGGGCGAGGTTGGGGTGCAAAGAAGGAGATGGGACTGCTCGTGGATGATGGGCGGGGCGGGGGGGGCAGGCACAGCGATGGGGGAGGGAGCGACAGTGTCTGCGCAGCGGGAGTGGCAGGGAGGGGCCCTCGGGTGGGAGGCGCCTGGGCCCTCGAGAGGCAGCTGAGGCCGCGGGAAGGAAGGAACAGGGGACGTGGCTGGAGGAGTCGGCCGGTCCGGTGGAGGCTTGGGTGGTGGTGAGGACGCTGGGTGGAGCTGGGTCGTCAGAGGCCCTGGCAGAGCAGAGACTCGTTGCTCGGTCCAGACACTGGAGGACGCGGAGGGCAGGAGACGTCGCAGAGCCGGGCCACCTGCTCGCAGGGTCCGGCTGTGGCTCGGACTGCTTGGTGGCAGAGTCAGGGAGGGCGGTGGTGAAGGTGGGCTCGGACAGGAGCAGGGTCAAGTTTAAATCCAAGGCTTTTGGCCTGAGCTGGAAAGATGGAGTTGCTATTCATGGAGCCTTAAAGCTTTTGGTTGGCTGTCAAGAGCCAGATCTGTTGAAAGCCACATTGGGAAAGAAAAAAGCTTGGCTGCTTGGCCGTCCCTTTTCCTTTCAGCCTCTGATGTCAATCTCCAGGAAGGGTGCCGTCTGTGTCCCACAGCCAGTCTGGCCTCCAGGGGCAAAGTGTGTCACTGGCGTTGGGAGAATGCAGAGAAAAGACAGCCTGGCCGACAAAGTGGGGAGGGAAGCGGCCGAGCCCGTGTCGGCGCTCACACCTGCCCGGCTCGTGTGGGGCTGACCACGCTGCTGACCCACGTCCTTGTCTTGCAGAGTCTGTGGCATAGTCATCACCTGGGCCTTAATGGCATTTCTCCTGGGAAGACCTCGCCCCTGAGGGCGGCAAGGTGCCTGCAGCTCCGTCCGTCTTGCTCGGCCCAAGCTCGGCCTGGGACGGCCCTCTGGGTTTTGTCTGTTTAAATCGTGTCCTATCTGATCCATATGGCCCTTGTGAGGGGTTTTGTTATGTTTTGAATGTGAAGTTCTGTAACTATTATCTGTGATAAATCCTTGGTGGCCAAAACTGTTCTTTCTGTAAATGACTGAGAAGAAGTCTCCGCCTCTGGGAGTTGAAGCTAATGTTCCAGAGTTGTCTTTTTTTTTTCCCCCCACTCTTTAGGGCTACACCTGTGGCATACGGAAATTCCCAGGCTAGGGTTTGAATCAGAGCTGCAGCTGCCAGCCTACGACACGGCCACAGCAACTCCAGATCCAAGCTGCATCTGTGACCTACACCACAGTTTGTGGCAATGCCAGATCCTTAACCCACTGAGTGAGGCCAGGGATCGAACCCATGTCTTTGTGAATACTGGTCAGGTTCTTAACCTGCTAAGCCACAACAGGACCTCTTTTAGAGTGTCTGCTGAACGTGCCACGAGGATGATGGGAGCTGGACACCAAATGAACCAAAGGCTCCGTTATTTCTGGGAGAGGAATTAACAGCCAATAGGCTGGTGGGGATTTCAGCCTAAGAAATGGCCTAAGACCACTTAAGGGAAAAATAAAGCCAAGTGTCCGTGTGTACTGGTATTGATCTGTGTTTTGCATAAGTATTATAAACTCTAAAACATTAATAGGCACTTTAGAAGCAGTGACCTGCACCCTGAGAGCTGGGACGGAGCAGGGTCTGAGCATGGCGAGTCTAGGGTTCTGGATCAAGACGCTGGAGTCATTTCATCAGTTGTTCATGCAATTAAATCTTCTGTTCACCTGTCACGCGCGAGGCCCTGCTGCCAGCGGCTTTAGCAGGGCATCTGTGCCGTGGGCAGTGTCCTGCTGTCCCTCCGCGGGGGCTCGGGCTGAGCACAGTCTGCCGTCCCTCCTGCAGGGGGCAGGTGGCATCTGAGCAGCTGCAGGTTCATGGCCGTGATGCAGTTCCGTTCACCAGGTTCACCGCCCGGGGTGGGGGTGCCCGCTCTCACCAGCCCCGCCCGCCCGGTGGCCTCGAGTCGGGCCCCCCACCGCCACTGTCTCATCCGGTTCTGCATGTTTGGGCCCCTGGTGCAGCTTTCTTCCCTCGTCCAGTCAAAGAGCCAGAGCGGACGCCTGGGTGTTCAAATCCCCCCCCTCCTGGGGAGCGGGGTGAGCAGCGGAGACACGCTGACAACACCCTGCCCAGCAGCATGTCTGCTTCATCGGCACCCACGGGAGCGTCCACTGTCGCATCGTCCCGCCCGCCCGTGTGGCTTTGGGCTTGGAAGGAGGGCGGTGACCCCCGCGGCTCTGGTTCCAGGCGGCAGCCCAGGAGAACGGCCATGGGTGCCGGGCAGGGAGGGGCAGCGGGGCTGGACTCCAGCCAGCCCCCCGCCCGGCACCACCTGCGCCCCGACCTGGGAAGTCTCTGCAGCCCTCTGGAGGAAGGGGACTGTCCCCAGTCCCCACAGGGGCCTCTCTGGCGTAGGGGAGGCCCTGGAAAGCCCTTCCTGGTAGCGGCAGAGTCCCTGGAGGAACAGACACCGGTTCCTCCTGGCTTTTCCCTGAAAGCAAAGTGAAACAGGGAAGATGCGCAAGGCTGTCCCGCTTGACAAAACCGGCTTCCCAGCCCGCTCCTCCACCTCCCGCCCCGAGACCAGGGAGGGACCCCCGGACAGAAGAGCGGAAAAGGGCTCGTGGAGCAGCGGAATACTTAGGTTTCGGTCTGTCCTGGATCCCGGCGTTGGGTGGGGTGGAGCGAATAGGGTGACGGTAGCCCCTCCCCCAGAATAGCTATGGGACCAGTTTGCAGGAGGGGATTGGAAACTGATGTATAGACGGATCAATGGATGAAAAGAGCGCTAGAGTCAAACTGCTGCGTCAGTAAAACCATAGCCCTTGGGGTTATTTTCCCCACGGGGCAAAAGTGATTTGAATTGTTACAGGATAAAAATATTGACTTCTTGGAGTTCCTGTCGTGGCTCAACGGTTAACGAACCCAACTAGGAACCATGAGGTTGCGGGTTCCATCCCTGGCCTCGCTCAGTGGGTTAAGGATCCGGTGTTGGCGTGAGCTGTGGTGTAGGCCGCAGTCGCGGCTTGGATCCCATGTTGCCATGGCTGTGGCATGGGCCAGAGGCTACAGCTCCGATTCAACCCCTAGGCTAGGAACCTCCATATGCCGTGGGTGCGGCCCTAAAAAGACAAAAAAAAAAAAAAAAAAATTTGACTTCTTATATTTCTAAAGTTAACACCCAAACTTGACTTCTTATATTTCTAAAGTTAACACCCAACCTTACAGAATAATAAAATGTCAGTGAAAAAGTAAGTCAGACAAAGCTACACTGACCTAAAATTAAATGACCCTGGGTGAGCTTGTCACACAGTGACCTAGTACGAGAGTCATGGTTTTCTCTTTGCCCGACTTCCAGATTTTGGATAATTTTTCTAAGTAAATTCAAGTGCAGAATAGAGCTCAGTTAGCGGGCACGGCTGCCTCCCATCCTCGTGTGGCAGTCAGAGCGACAGCCACCAGCGGCATCCTGGCACGGCACAGGGTGGCAGGGGTCAGGAGATCAGCCAGCAGTTGCTTCCACCTGCGACAGGAAAGGGGATAAGAGAACGCGGGAGCTATCTGAAGGAGCTTCCGAGGGTCTTTCTGCGGCGGGGACTGGGTGGCCCATCCTAACAGAGGTGGGACGCGGGCACCTGCTTCCTGCCCCACGTACAGGTGGGAACGTCCGAGGATGGATGTCCTCACAGGATGCTGGCTCGGGACCAGGACAGAGAAGCCAGACTGACGAGCCCCTCGGGCCCAGATCATCTTTGCGTCCTCCACGCAGAGCTTGGCATCAGTTTGGGGCTGAGGGCGGGGAGAAGGGGAGACGAAACGGGAGCAGCCCTGGACACATGAGGGTTTCCCTGGCGCCGCCTCGAGGACCTCTGGGCTGGGCGGGGAGCTTGCAGCCGGAAATTCAGCGGAGTTCTACACAAGGCAGGTTGCATCGTGCCTATGAGCCTGTGCCTTGGGAAAGGCGTTCGGACTGTAAACCCTTGGGGGGTCTGGATGGAGCTCGGTGGAGGCTCTCAGATGGGCCATTAGCGCAGCACTGAGAGATTTCAGGCTGAGGTTACGGTGTGGATCCGGAGTGACACTGTGGAGCGTGGATTACGACTGGCAGCTGAGAGCTTATCCTGTAAATTTTATAAAATCAACTTCCAAGAAACTCCCTGGTGGTACAGCAGATTCAGGATCCAGCGCCGTCACTGCTGTGGCTTGGTTCCCTGCTGTGACACCCGTTCAGTCCCCATCCCAGCAAGTCCTGCATGCCCTGGTGTGGCTGAAATAAATAAATGAAATAAACTTCTGTAATCCAGTCCACCTCTGGTTAAGTCTTCAAATAGTTAAAATGATGATTTAAAACTTACTTGAAATAATAAGCACTTTGATTTGTCAAAACTCATAAAATAGGCAACACCAAGAGTGAGCCCTAATTGAACTCTGGACTTCAGCTGATAGTAACGTGTTGGAACTGCTTCATTA
Source organism: Catagonus wagneri (assembly GCA_004024745.2). Classification (NCBI taxonomy): domain Eukaryota; kingdom Metazoa; phylum Chordata; class Mammalia; order Artiodactyla; family Tayassuidae; genus Catagonus; species Catagonus wagneri. The sequence continues at coordinate 1,164,492 of PVHT020000077.1, read as the reverse complement.
GTGGTAATAAACGCAGCGCACCGAGGCCGATGCTGAGGACAGAGACTGTGTCTGTGCGGAGCGAGGACGCGTGTGGAAACTCGGTGCTCTCTGCTCCATCTTCCTATCAACGTCAAACTGCTCTAAAAACAATGGAGTGTATTAATTAAAAAAAATACGAAGCATTTGGAAAAATACTAAGCATTTGGAAAAATACTAAGCACTGGGAATGATATTTCATGCTAGGAGAAGTCAAAATCTGCCACTTGTAGGTTCCACTTCTTTCCGACCCGATTACTCATTAGCGATGATTTCTTTTTTGGCTACACCCACAGCATGTGAAAGTCCCGGAGCCAGGGACTGAATCTCAGCAGTGCCGGGTCCTTAACCCCCTGTGCCACAGCAGGAGCTCCCTGGTGAGGATTTCTAACAAAGTTTAATCTGCCCCGTTTTTTAAAAGGATGCTCTTGCTCCTCCCCTGTAATTTAGACATGATTTGTGGAGCGTTCCAGTTCCTCTTTAAGCGAGTTCGTTTCTTGGTAAATTGCAAATGTGGGTCTTCCTGGCTGACGTGACGAATCATTGTGGCTAGTTTTCTGGGGGTTTTTGTCTTTTTTTTTTTTTAAGGGCCGCACCCACAGCATATGGAGGTTCCCAGGCTAGGTGTCGAATCAGAGCTGCAGCTGCCGGCCTACACCACAGCCACAGCATCTCCAGATCCGGGTCTTGTCTGTGACCTACACCACAGCTCGTGGCAACACTGGATCCCTAACCCACTGAGTGAGGCCAGGGATCAAACCTGCGTCCTCATGGGTACTAGTCAGATTCATTACTGCTGAGCCGTGACAGGAACTCCTCTTTTTTTTTTTTTTGGCCAT